>JBAMCK010000400.1:0-53902 GCA_037075185.1 Drosophila pseudotalamancana | reverse complement strand
CCACTGGATTAACGCAATTCGTCGCAAGATGTCCTGCCTGCCCACACTGATGCCACACGCTCTTCGTGAAAGGGCACTGCGACAGCTTGTGGTCGAAACTTATGCATCTGTGACAAGCATAAATTCGGACTAGTGGCCTGCATCGGTATGAAAACCATTTGATATAGATCCGTCCGGTCTTTTTAAATGTAGCCAGCGAGTTCTCGTACACCTCGAATACCAGATTAATAGTGTTGCTGTCCGTGACCGACCAAGGCTTCGTTTCCAAGTGGACCGTCTTTGTAGCGAGAGGGCAATATCTCTGCAATCGGCTCCGTCCCCCCGGCGACGATTTGCCAGGTTCGGCAGCGCGGAACCTTCCCTAACAGCAGCAGCTGCAGCACAGGCGGAGTTGTGTTTTACCGGCTTTGCAGGCATCGGAAACTCGTTAGGGATATCCTTATCCGTATCGACGACTTGTGCCCCTTGGCCCTTCTGCTTTTCTTCTTTGTCACGGAGGCGACAATCGACTGAGCAGCCGAGTCGTCCACGGTGTCGCTCTCCACAACACTGGAAGCACCAACTCTGATCCACAAACTATAATCTGCACACGCCCAAAAATATGCACCAGATTATTATTTAGTTTTTATTAGTTGCTGTCTACGAAATTTACTACGCTATTAATTCTTGAAGTTTAAAGACCATTACATTATCAAAGACGCCAAGATAAGATCGCGCATAGTTAAAATCGCATTGATCTACCTATTTTTGCCATACTGGTGTGCTAAAAATAACACAAGTCATCAACTTTTTGGGCGCTGTCTTGTGCAGGGTCGGCAGGTTGGCAAAAACAAATACAAGTGCATTGAGATAAGACTGCATTCGTTGCCCGTTGGGGCAAAACATCTCCCCTCTCTGCGCGCGCTGTCGCTCCAGAGGGAACAAAAAAAAAAAACGTTTCAAATTTCACTAAAGGTAAACTAAATACAAATTGAAATGGATAACAACATTCTTTCACACTATCAGCTTGGATATAAGCCGATGGATTATGAAAGAATGCTACAAATAGCTGGTAAAACACCTTTTAAGCTGAGCGCTGAGCTTAATAATAACCAACGCCGATCATACATCGACTTCCAAAAGCTCAGCACAATAACAAGAAGAATCACATTTACTAGCGCTACTAGTAGCACTATATATATTCCATTGCAACTACTGCAATCAGTAGCGTGATCCCTAGCGGATGCATGGTCAGTCATGCAGTCAGGCCCCCCACCTGTCTCTGCAAACATTGATGCTACAAAACTCATTGGTGCTGCTACAAAACTGACTGAGATTAAAAAAGGTTAAAAACTAAGAGGAAGAAACCTCTGTCTCCCAACAATAACAGAGATATGGACTCACACTCCGCTTCAGCTAATATGGCAACCTCCAGCAACAGGTTTGCTTTACTGGACATGTACATGGACATGGACGTATCTAGCGAAAGCCATGAAGATGCAAGTCCCGCGACTGCTCCCATTGATGATAAAAGCCACCGCAAATCGTTGTAAGTATAACAACTTACTTACTTACTAATCTTAATGTTCTATTTGAACTCATCAGTGAAGTCACTAGTATTGACAACGTGGCAGTCAAAGTCAACCAAGGAGTAACGGGTAGAATATTTCCTAAAGACAGCGACACTTACAGAACTATTGTAAATCACTTATATGCATCAGGCATTGAAATCCATACATATCAGTTGAAGGAAGAAAACCCTACAGAATTGGAGTAAGGAGGCTTCACCACAGCACTTTGGACCAAGAAATAAATACCAATTGTAAAAAATATGGTTTTGATGCTCTGCAAGATCATAACCCAAGAACAAGGAGAAACAGAAACGAGAAGCTAAATATATTTTTTATAAATATAAGACCATGTAAAAAAATTAACAAAATATAAAACATCAAAACACTTTGCCGCCAAATGTTGAGAGTAGAAAGGATGCGAAAAAGCTTTGAAATTGTCATGTGTACACGATGTCAGGAATATGGCCATACAGCCAAATACTGCCATCGCCATCCCAACTGTACACGCTGTTGCGCGGACAATCTTACCAAAATATGCACACGTTCCCAAGATGAACCGCCAACCTGCATACACTGTGGTAGTAACCACATGGTAAGCTACAAAGGTTGCCAGTGGTACCAGGAGTATTATCGACGATCAATGGGCCCCTCAACGATCAAGAAGAATCAACTAAAGCAACAACAGCCACAACGAAAACATCAGCTGCAGCCAACTCTCCAACAGCCTCAACAGCTTCCTATTACTTCCAGAATTGGAGCAGGAGGCCCATCCTATGCCTCGACAGTAAAAAATGGAAATGTATGGTTATACCTTCTTCCCGGCTTACAAAAAATCAAATCACAACCATGACATGGGAGGAGCGGCTATATTTGTTAGAAATTCTCTTTCTCTCTCTCTCTCTCTCTCTCTCTCTGCAAGAAATCTCTGCAATTGAAGTTGCCACAGGATTGGGAGACATTGAATTTTGCGCCATATACTGTCCACAAAGAAACAGAATAGAAGAAAGGCAATTCAGCAATATACTCGCTTCTTGCCGCCAAAGGTACCTCATTGGTGGAGACTGGAATGCCCGACATTGGCTATGGTGAGATTCATGTAATTCACCCAGGGGCAGAGAACTAGCAAAAGCCATCACAGCCAGAGGCGCTACTATTCTAGCAACAGGATCTCCAACTAGAAACCCATATATATCCAGTCACACACACTCTTGCATTGATTTTGCATTATACCATGGGATACACGAGCATCAAGCTGACCATTTAGCCCTTATTCCTGAGTAGCACATCGATGGCTATAATAACAGGCCAAGCTCTAGGTTAATTACCAACCGTACTGATATCACGGCTTTCAGACATCATCTAGATGTATCGGATCTGAACTCTGATGAAGATATCGAGGATGCGGTTGATCTTCTCTCGGCGAACATATATAGAGCTGCTACTGCTACAACGCCGTCCAATCCAGCGCCACGTCCACGTTATGGCATCGTCCCAATGAGAGAAGCCAAAGCTAATCAGAACAAAAAGGTGCCTTCGAAGAAGAGCAATTTTTGTGGACTTTTGTGGAACCGCGCAGCAAGACAGCTAAGAAACCTATTAAGAGAACTCAGAGGTGATTTCTTCGAGCAAAAACTGGCTTCCATGGACTACACTATAGATGCAAACTACTCTCTATGGAAATGTACAAAATCGCTTAAGCGACAACCTTTTAGACAGGTACCTGTTCGATGCCCTAGTGGCGAACTTGCTAAATGTGAACTGGAACAGGCTAACGCATTCGGACACCATCTAGGGGCTCGATTTTCTCCATACACTTATGCTACGATGGAGCAGACCACTGAGACACATTACAATTTGCAGACCCCATTGCAGACGTCCCTGCCTATATAGCCTATAAGGATCGAAGAAATAATTGGAGCGATCTAATTACTACCGAAAAATAAAGCTCCAGGAATAGACAATGCTACACTGAAGGCCTTGCCTACAAGATCTCTAATTTACATTGCACTCATTTTTAATGCTATCATCAGGCTCCAAGTATACGGCAATGCAAATTAGCTGCGATCTTGATGATTCATAAGCCGGGCAAACCTGAAGAGGACGCAGAGTCATATCGGCCTATAAGTCTATTGCCCCCCCCTGTCTAAACTATGGGAGACGATCATTGCCAACCGGGTTAGTGACATAATAAGACAATCTAATATCCTACCGGACTACCAATTTGGATTTCGGGAAGGACATGGCTCAGTTGAACAAGTTGGGAACACAATAAACATAAACTCATAAACTAACTTCTTTTAACTCATCAAAATGCGATTGACGTGTGGCCCTAATTCCATATACACGCTGTGTTCTTAAGGTACGAAAACTGACTGTACAGCTTCTACACTTATTAAACAAACAAAAAAAAATACAAAAAAAAAAACAAAAAAATTCTGTCATCCCATTTAGGAATCCAGTGATTCGGCCCTCCTTGTCAGTGTAGGGCTCCTGTAGCAGCGCAAAGGTGTGGCCGAGGTCACGCATACGTACAATGATATCAATCCAAGCAGCGCGACCCCGACCACAGTTGGCCTGGATTAGACCAAACATTTAATGTCTGGCCCCAACCCTCGCCAACAATGCTCAGTAAAACGGGCACGTCACCGATAGCATCCAATGCCCCGAGGGCAGCCCTTTGAAGCGGCAATTCCGGCAGTCCACTGGATTAACGCAATTCGTCGCAAGATGTCCTGCCTGCCCACACTGATGCCACACGCTCTTCGTGAAAGGGCACTGCGACAGCTTGTGGTCGAAACTTATGCATCTGTGACAAGCATAAATTCGGACTAGTGGCCTGCATCGGTATGAAAACCATTTGATATAGATCCGTCCGGTCTTTTTAAATGTAGCCAGCGAGTTCTCGTACACCTCGAATACCAGATTAATAGTGTTGCTGTCCGTGACCGACCAAGGCTTCGTTTCCAAGTGGACCGTCTTTTTAAATATCTCTGCAATCGGCTCCGTCCCCCCGGCGACGATTTGCCAGGTTCGGCAGCGCGGAACCTTCCCTAACAGCAGCAGCTGCAGCACAGGCGGCCTTGTGTTTTACCGGCTTTGCAGGCATCGGAAACTCGTTAGAGATATCCTTATCCGTATCGACGACTTGTGCCCCTTGGCCCTTCTGCTTTTCTTCATTGTCACGGAGGCGACAATCGACTGAGCAGCCGAGTCGTCCACGGTGTCGCTCTCCACAACACTGGAAGCACCAACTCTGATCCACAAACTATAATCTGCACACGTCCAAAAATATGCACCAGATTATTATTTAGTTTTTATTAGTTGCTGTCTACGAAATTTACTACGCTATTAATTCTTGAAGTTTAAAGACCATTACATTATCAAAGACGCCAAGATAAGATCGCGCATAGTCAAAATCGCATTGATCTACCTATTTTTGCAATACTGGTGTGTTAAAAATAACACAAGTCATCAACTTTTTGGGCGCTGTCTTGTGCAGGGTCGGCAGCTTGGCAAAAACAAATACAAGTGCATTGAGATAAGACTGCATTCGTTGCCCGTTGGGGCAAAACATCTCCCCTCTCTGCGCGCGCTGTCGCTCCTGAGGGAACAAAAAAAAAAACGTTTCAAATTTCACTAAAGGTAAACTAAATACAAATTGAAATGGATAACAACATTCTTTCACACTATCAGCTTGGATATAAGCCGATGGATTATGAAAGCATGCAACAAATAGCTGGTAAAACACCTTTTAAGCTGAGCGCTGAGCTTAATAATAACCAACGCCGATCATACATCGACTACCAAAAGCTCAGCACAATAACAAGAAGAATCACATTTACTAGCGCTACTAGTAGCACTATATATATTCCATTGCAACTACTGCAATCAGTAGCGTGATCCCTAGCGGATGCATGGTCAGTCATGCAGTCAGCCCCCCACCTGTCTCTGCAAACATAACTCATTGGTGCTGCTACAAAACTGACTGAGATTAAAAAAGGTTAAAAACTAAGAGGAAGAAACCTCTGTCTCCCAACAATAACAGAGATATGGACTCACACTCCGCTTCAGCTAATATGGCAACCTCCAGCAACAGGTTTGCTTTACTGGACATGGACATGGACATGGACGTATCTAGCGAAAGCCATGAAGATGCAAGTCCCGCGACTGCTCCCAATGATGATAAGCCACCGCAAATCTTTGTAAGTATAACTAATCTTAATGTTCTATTTGAACTCATCAGTGAAGTCACTAGTATTGACAACGTGGCAGTCAAAGTCAACCAAGGAGTAACAGGTAGAATATTTCCTAAAGACAGCGACACTTACAGAACTATTGTAAATCACTTATATGCATCAGGCATTGAAATCCATTCATATCAGTTGAAGGAAGAAAACCCTACAGAATTGGAGTAAGGAGGCTTCACCACAGCACTTTGGACCATGAAATAATAACCAATTTTAAAAAAATATGGTTTTGATGCTCTGCAAGATCATAACCCAAGAACAAGGAGAAACAGGAACGAGAAGCTAAATATATTTTTTATAAATATAAGACCATGTAAAAAAATTAACAAAATATAAAACATCAAAACACTTTGCCGCCAAATGTTGAGAGTAGAAAGGATGCGAAAAAGCTCTGAAATTGTCATGTGTACACGATGTCAGGAATATGGCCATACAGCCAAATACTGCCATCGCCATCCCAACTGTACACGCTGTTGCGCGGACAATCTTACCAAAATATGCACACGTTCCCAAGATGAACCGCCAACCTGCATACACTGTGGTAGTAACCACATGGTAAGCTACAAAGGTTGCCAGTGGTACCAGGAGTATTATCGACGATCAATGGGCCCCTCAACAATCAAGAAGAATCAACTAAAGCAACAACAGCCACAACGAAAACATCAGCTGCAGCCAACTCTCCAACAGCCTCAACAGCTTCCTATTACTTCCAGAATTGGAGCAGGAGGCCCATCCTATGCCTCGACAGTAAAAAATGGAAATGTATGGTTATACCTTCTTCCCGGCTTACAAAAAATCAAATCACAACTATGACATGGGAGGAGCGGCTATATTTGTTAGAAATTCTCTTTCTCTCTCTCTCTCTCTCTCTCTCTCTGCAATTGAAGGTGCCACAGGATTGGGAGACATTGAATTTTGCGCCATATACTGTCCACAAAGAAACAGAATAGAAGAAAGGCAATTCAGCAATATACTCGCTTCTTGCCGCCAAAGGTATCTCATTGGTGGAGACTGGAATGCCCGACATTGGCTATGGGGAGATTCATATAATTCACCCAGGGGCAGAGAACTAGCAAAAGCCATCACAGCCAGAGGCGCTAATATTCTAGCAACAGGATCTCCAACTAGAAACCCATATATATCCAGTCACACACACTCTTGCATTGATTTTGCATTATACCATGGGATACACGAGCATCAAGCTGACCATTTAGCCCTTATTCCTGAGTAGCACATCGATGGCTATAATAACAGGCCAAGCTCTAGGTTAATTACCAACCGTACTGATATCACGGCTTTCAGACATCATCTAGATGTATCGGATCTGAACTCTGATGAAGATATCGAGGATGCGGTTGATCTTCTCTCGGCGAACATATATAGAGCTGCTACTGCTACAACGCCGTCCAATCCAGCGCCACGTCCCATCAATTATGGCATCAATGAGAGAAGCCAAAGCTAATCAGAACAAAAAGGTGCCTTCGAAGAAGAGCAATTTTTGTGGACTTTTGTGGAACCGCGCAGCAAGACAGCTAAGAAACCTATTAAGAGAACTCAGAGGTGATTTCTTCGAGCAAAAACTGGCTTCCATGGACTACACTATAGATGCAAACTACTCTCTATGGAAATGTACAAAATCGCTTAAGCGACAACCTTTTAGACAGGTACCTGTTCGATGCCCTAGTGGCGAACTTGCTAAATGTGAACTGGAACAGGCTAACGCATTCGGACACCATCTAGGGGCTCGATTTTCTCCATACACTTATGCTACGATGGAGCAGACCACTGAGACACATTACAATTTGCAGACCCCATTGCAGACGTCCCTGCCTATACAGCCTATAAGGATCGAAGAAATAATTGGAGCAATCTAATTACTACCGAAAAATAAAGCTCCAGGAATAGACAAGATTTGCAATGCTACACTGAAGGCCTTGCCTACAAGATCACTACTTTACATTGCACTCATTTTTAATGCTATCATCAGGCTCCAAGTATTCGGCAATGGAAATTAGTTGCGATCTTGATGATTCATAAGCCGGGCAAACCTGAAGAGGACGCAGAGTCATATCGGCCTATAAGTCTATTGCCCCCCCCCCCCCCCCCCCCCCTGTCTAAACTATGGGAGACGATCATTGCCAACCGGGTTAGTGACATAATAAGACAATCTAATATCCTACCGGACTACCAATTTGGATTTCGGGAAGGACATGGCTCAGTTGAACAAGTTGGGAACACAATAAACATAAACTCATAAACTAACTTCTTTTAACTTATCAAAATGCGACTGACGTGTGGCCCTAATTCCATATACACGCTGTGTTTTTAAGGTACGAAAGCTGACTGTACAGTTTCTACACTTAATAAACAAACCAAAAAAAAAATATAAACAAAAAAAAAAAACAAAAATATACTGTCATCCCATTTAGGAATCCAGTGATTCGGCCCTCCTTGTCAGTGTAGGGCTCCTGTAGCAGCGCAAAGGTGTGGCCGAGGTCACGCATACGTACAATGATATCAATCCAAGCAGCGCGACCCCGACCACAGTTGGCCTGGATTAGACCAAACATTTAATGTCTGGCCCCAACCCTCGCCAACAATGCTCAGTAAAACGGGCACGTCACCGATAGCATCCAATGCCCCGAGGGCAGCCCTTTGAAGCGGCAATTCCGGCAGTCCACTGGATTAACGCAATTCGTCGCAAGATGTCCTGCCTGCCCACACTGATGCCACACGCTCTTCGTGAAAGGGCACTGCGACAGCTTGTGGTCGAAACTTATGCATCTGTGACAAGCATAAATTCGGACTAGTGGCCTGCATCGGTATGAAAACCATTTGATATAGATCCGTCCGGTCTTTTTAAATGTAGCCAGCGAGTTCTCGTACACCTCGAATACCAGATTAATAGTGTTGCTGTCCGTGACCGACCAAGGCTTCGTTTCCAAGTGGACCGTCTTTTTAAATATCTCTGCAATCGGCTCCGTCCCCCCGGCGACGATTTGCCAGGTTCGGCAGCGCGGAACCTTCCCTAACAGCAGCAGCTGCAGCACAGGCGGCCTTGTGTTTTACCGGCTTTGCAGGCATCGGAAACTCGTTAGAGATATCCTTATCCGTATCGACGACTTGTGCCCCTTGGCCCTTCTGCTTTTCTTCATTGTCACGGAGGCGACAATCGACTGAGCAGCCGAGTCGTCCACGGTGTCGCTCTCCACAACACTGGAAGCACCAACTCTGATCCACAAACTATAATCTGCACACGTCCAAAAATATGCACCAGATTATTATTTAGTTTTTATTAGTTGCTGTCTACGAAATTTACTACGCTATTAATTCTTGAAGTTTAAAGACCATTACATTATCAAAGACGCCAAGATAAGATCGCGCATAGTCAAAATCGCATTGATCTACCTATTTTTGCCATACTGGTGTGCTAAAAATAACACAAGTCATCAACTTTTTGGGCGCTGTCTTGTGCAGGGTCGGCAGCTTGGCAAAAACAAATACAAGTGCATTGAGATAAGACTGCATTCGTTGCCCGTTGGGGCAAAACATCTCCCCTCTCTGCGCGCGCTGTCGCTCCTGAGGGAACAAAAAAAAAAACGTTTCAAATTTCACTAAAGGTAAACTAAATACAAATTGAAATGGATAACAACATTCTTTCACACTATCAGCTTGGATATAAGCCGATGGATTATGAAAGCATGCTACAAATAGCTGGTAAAACACCTTTTAAGCTGAGCGCTGAGCTTAATAATAACCAACGCCGATCATACATCGACTACCAAAAGCTCAGCACAATAACAAGAAGAATCACATTTACTAGCGCTACTAGTAGCACTATATATATTCCATTGCAACTACTGCAATCAGTAGCGTGATCCCTAGCGGATGCATGGTCAGTCATGCAGTCAGCCCCCCACCTGTCTCTGCAAACATAACTCATTGGTGCTGCTACAAAACTGACTGAGATTAAAAAATGTTAAAAACTAAGAGGAAGAAACCTCTGTCTCCCAACAATAACAGAGATATGGACTCACACTCCGCTTCAGCTAATATGGCAACCTCCAGCAACAGGTTTGCTTTACTGGACATGGACATGGACATGGACGTATCTAGCGAAAGCCATGAAGATGCAAGTCCCGCGACTGCTCCCAATGATGATAAGCCACCGCAAATCTTTGTAAGTATAACTAATCTTAATGTTCTATTTGAACTCATCAGTGAAGTCACTAGTATTGACAACGTGGCAGTCAAAGTCAACCAAGGAGTAACGGGTAGAATATTTCCTAAAGACAGCGACACTTACAGAACTATTGTAAATCACTTATATGCATCAGGCATTGAAATCCATTCATATCAGTTGAAGGAAGAAAACCCTACAGAATTGGAGTAAGGAGGCTTCACCACAGCACTTTGGACCATGAAATAATAACCAATTTTAAAAAAATATGGTTTTGATGCTCTGCAAGATCATAACCCAAGAACAAGGAGAAACAGGAACGAGAAGCTAAATATATTTTTTATAAATATAAGACCATGTAAAAAAATTAACAAAATATAAAACATCAAAACACTTTGCCGCCAAATGTTGAGAGTAGAAAGGATGCGAAAAAGCTCTGAAATTGTCATGTGTACACGATGTCAGGAATATGGCCATACAGCCAAATACTGCCATCGCCATCCCAACTGTACACGCTGTTGCGCGGACAATCTTACCAAAATATGCACACGTTCCCAAGATGAACCGCCAACCTGCATACACTGTGGTAGTAACCACATGGTAAGCTACAAAGGTTGCCAGTGGTACCAGGAGTATTATCGACGATCAATGGGCCCCTCAACGATCAAGAAGAATCAACTAAAGCAACAACAGCCACAACGAAAACATCAGCTGCAGCCAACTCTCCAACAGCCTCAACAGCTTCCTATTACTTCCAGAATTGGAGCAGGAGGCCCATCCTATGCGCTCGACAGTAAAAAATGGAAATGTATGGTTATACCTTCTTCCCGGCTTACAAAAAAATCAAATCACAACCATGACATGGGAGGAGCGGCTATATTTGTTAGAAATTCTCTTTCTCTCTCTCTCTCTCTCTCTCTCTCTGCAATTGAAGTTGCCACAGGATTGGGAGACATTGAATTTTGCGCCATATACTGTCCACAAAGAAACAGAATAGAAGAAAGGCAATTCAGCAATATACTCGCTTCTTGCCGCCAAAGGTACCTCATTGGTGGAGACTGGAATGCCCGACATAGGCTATGGGGAGATTCATATAATTCACCCAGGGGTAGAGAACTAGCAGACGCCGTCACAGCCAGAGGCGCTACTATTCTTGCAACAGGATCTCCAACTAGAAACCCATATATATCCAGTCACACACACTCTTGCATTGATTTTGCATTATACCATGGGATACACGAGCATCAAGCTGACCATTTAGCCCTTATTCCTGAGTAGCACATCGATGGCTATAATAACAGGCCAAGCTCTAGGTTAATTACCAACCGTACTGATATCACGGCTTTCAGACATCATCTAGATGTATCGGATCTGAACTCTGATGAAGATATCGAGGATGCGGTTGATCTTCTCTCGGCGAACATATATAGAGCTGCTACTGCTACAACGCCGTCCAATCCAGCGCCACGTCCCATCAATTATGGCATCAATGAGAGAAGCCAAAGCTAATCAGAACAAAAAGGTGCCTTCGAAGAAGAGCAATTTTTGTGGACTTTTGTGGAACCGCGCAGCAAGACAGCTAAGAAACCTATTAAGAGAACTCAGAGGTGATTTCTTCGAGCAAAAACTGGCTTCCATGGACTACACTATAGATGCAAACTACTCTCTATGGAAATGTACAAAATCGCTTAAGCGACAACCTTTTAGACAGGTACCTGTTCGATGCCCTAGTGGCGAACTTGCTAAATGTGAACTGGAACAGGCTAACGCATTCGGACACCATCTAGGGGCTCGATTTTCTCCATACACTTATGCTACGATGGAGCAGACCACTGAGACACATTACAATTTGCAGACCCCATTGCAGACGTCCCTGCCTATACAGCCTATAAGGATCGAAGAAATAATTGGAGCAATCTAATTACTACCGAAAAATAAAGCTCCAGGAATAGACAAGATTTGCAATGCTACACTGAAGGCCTTGCCTACAAGATCACTACTTTACATTGCACTCATTTTTAATGCTATCATCAGGCTCCAAGTATTCGGCAATGGAAATTAGTTGCGATCTTGATGATTCATAAGCCGGGCAAACCTGAAGAGGACGCAGAGTCATATCGGCCTATAAGTCTATTGCCCCCCCCTGTCTAAACTATGGGAGACGATCATTGCCAACCGGGTTAGTGACATAATAAGACAATCTAATATCCTACCGGACTACCAATTTGGATTTCGGGAAGGACATGGCTCAGTTGAACAAGTTGGGAACACAATAAACATAAACTCATAAACTAACTTCTTTTAACTCATCAAAATGCGATTGACGTGTGGCCCTAATTCCATATACACGCTGTGTTCTTAAGGTACGAAAACTGACTGTACAGCTTCTACACTTATTAAACAAACAAAAAAAAAATACAAAAAAAAAAAAAAAAAACAAAAAAAATACTGTCATCCCATTTAGGAATCCAGTGATTCGGCCCTCCTTGTCAGTGTAGGGCTCCAGTAGCAGCGCAAAGGTGTGGCCGAGGTCACGCATACGTACAATGATATCAATCCAAGCAGCGCGACCCCGACCACAGTTGGCCTGGATTAGACCAAACATTTAATGTCTGGCCCCAACCCTCGCCAACAATGCTCAGTAAAACGGGCACGTCACCGATAGCATCCAATGCCCCGAGGGCAGCCCTTTGAAGCGGCAATTCCGGCAGTCCACTGGATTAACGCAATTCGTCGCAAGATGTCCTGCCTGCCCACACTGATGCCACACGCTCTTCGTGAAAGGGCACTGCGACAGCTTGTGGTCGAAACTTATGCATCTGTGACAAGCATAAATTCGGACTAGTGGCCTGCATCGGTATGAAAACCATTTGATATAGATCCGTCCGGTCTTTTTAAATGTAGCCAGCGAGTTCTCGTACACCTCGAATACCAGATTAATAGTGTTGCTGTCCACAGGGAAGGAAGCGCAATAGGCGGCTTGAGTGGCTACGGGAGTTGGCGGCGGCGGCGGTGCGGGTGATCCACCCGGGAGGCTCTCGAGTAAGGCGTTCCTCACAGCTAGCGAGAGGGCAAGCTCTTCCAATCGTCGGATGGCGGTCGACATTTCATTAGCCGCTTTGGGCGAAACCCTTGTCATGGCGGAAACCTCAGACACAATCGCATCAGTTCCCTTCCCTTTGCAGGCATCGGAAACTCGGTAGGGAGATTCTTATCCGTTTCGACGACTTGTGTCCCTTGGCTTTTCTGCTTTTCTTCTTTGTCTCGGAGGCGACAATCGAGTGAGCAGCCGAGTCGTCCACGGTGTCGCTCTCCCCAACACTGAAAGCACCAACTCTGATCCACAAACTATAATCTGCACACGCCCAAAAATATGCACCAGATTATTATTTAGTTTTTATTAGTCGCTGTCAACGAAATTTGCTGCGCTATTAATTCTTGAAGTTTAAAGACCATTACATTATCAGAGACGCCAAGATAAGATCGCGCATAGTCAAAATCGCATTGATCTACCTATTTTTGACATACTGGTGTGCTAAAAATAGCACAAGTCATAAACTTTTCGGGCGCTGCCTTGTGCAGTGTCGGCAGCTTGGAAAAAGCAAAACACAAGTGCATTGAGATAAGACTGCATTCGTTGCCCGTTGGGGCAAAACAAAAAAGGGCGTTTCAAATTTTACTAAAGGTAAACTAAATATAAATTGAAATGGATAACAACATTCTTTCTAACTCTCAGCTTGGATATAAGCCGATGGATTATGAAAGAATGCTACAAATAGCTGGTAAAACACCTTTTGAGCTGAGGGCTGAGCTTAATAATAACCAACGCCTATCATACATCGACTCCCAAAAGCTTCGCACAGTAACAAGAACAAACACATTTACTAGCGCTACTAGTAGCACTATATATTCCATTGCAACTACTGCAATCAGTAGCGTGATCCCTGGTGGATGCATGGTCAGTCATGCAGTCAGCCCCCACCTTTCTCTGCAAAAACTCATTGATGCTACAAAACTCATTGATGCTAAGAGGAAGAAACCTGTCTCCCAACAATAACTGTAAAAGAGCAAACAGAGATATGGACTCACACTCCGCTTCAGCTAATATGGCAACCTCCAGCAACAGGTTTGCTTTACTGGACATGGACATGCACATGGACGTATCCAGCAAAAGCCATGAAGATGCAAGTCCCGCGACTGCTCCCATTGATGATAACGGCAAAACTTTTGATGCAACTGATACAGCCAACAACCGGCACACCAAAGCCACCGCAAATCGTTGTAAGTATAACTAATCTTAATGTTCTATTGGAACTCATCAGTGAAGTCACTAGTATTGACAACGTGGCAGTCAAAGTCAACCAAGGAGTAACGGGTAGAATATTTCCTAAAGACAGCGACACTTACAGAACTATTGTAAATCACTTATATGCATCAGGCATTGAGTTCCATGCATATCAGTTGAAGGAAGAAAACCCTACAGAATTGGAGTAAGGAGGCTTCACCGCAGCACTTTGGACCATGAAATAATAACCAATTTTAAAAAATATGGTTTTGATGCTCTGCAAGTTCATAACCCAAGAACAAGGAGAAACAGGGACGAAAAGCTAAATATATTTTTTATAAATATAAGACCATGTAAAAAAATTAACAAAATATAAAACATCAAAACACTTTGCCGCCAAATGTTGAGAGTAGAAAGGATGCGAAAAAGCTCTGAAATTGTCATGTGTACACGATGTCAGGAATATGTCCATTCAGCCAAATACTGCCGTCGCCATCCCAACTGTACACGCTGTTGCGCAGACAATCTTACCAAAATATGCACACTTCCCAAGATGAACCGCACAACCTGCATACACTGTGGTAGTAACCACAAGGTAAGCTACAAAGGTTGCCAGTGGTACCAGGAGTATTATCGACGATCAATGGGCCCCTCAACGATCAAGAAGAATCAACTAAAGCAATAACAGCCACAACGAAAACATCAGCTGCAGCCAACTCTCCAACAGCCTCAACAGCTTCCTATTACTTCCATGAATTGGAGCAGGAGGCCCATCCTATGCCTCGACAGTAAAAAATGGAAATGTATGGTTATACCTTCTTCCACGGCTTACAAACAATCAAATCACAACCAAGACATGGGAGGAGCGGCTACATTTGTTAGAAGTTCTCTTCTCTCTCTCTCTCTCTCTCTCTCGCTCTCTCTCTCTCTTCACACAGAGAGTTATCGAAACTCTAAACATACAAATGTCTGCAATTAAAGTTGCCACAGGATTGGGAGACATTGAATTTTGCGCATATACTGTCCACAAAGAAACAGAATAGAAGAAAGGCAATTCAGCAATATACTCGCTTCTTGCCGCCAAAGGTATCTCATTGGTGGAGACTGCAATGCCCGACATTGGCTATGGGGAGATTCATATAATTCACCCAGGGGCAGAGAACTAGCAAAAGCCATCACAGCCAGAGGCGCTAATATTCTAGCAACAGGATCTCCAACTAGAAACCCATATATATCCAGTCACACACACTCTTGCATTGATTTTGCATTATACCATGGGATACACGAGCATCAAGCTGACCATTTAGCCCTTATTCCTAGAGTAGCACATCGATGGCTATAATAACAGGCCAAGCTCTAGGTTAATTACCAACCGTACTGATATCACGGCTTTCAGACATCATCTAGATGTCACAATCGGATCTGAACTCTGATGAAGATATCGAGGATGCGATTGATTTTCTCTCGGCGAACATATATAGAGCTGCTACTGCTACAACGCCGCCCAATCCAGCGCCACGTCCCATCAATTATGGCATCGTCCCAATGAGAGAAGCCTAAAGCTAATCAGAACTAAAAGGTGCCTTCGAAGAAGAGCAATTTTTGTGGACTTTTGTGGAACCGCGCGGCAAGACAGCTAAGAAACCTTTTAAGAGAACTCAGAGGTGATTTCTTCGAGCAAAAACTGGCTTCCATGGACTACACTATAGATGCAAACTACTCTCTATGGAAATGCACAAAATCGCTTAAGCGACAACCTTTTAGACAGGTACCTGTTCGATGCCCTAGTGGCGAACTTGCTAAATGTGAATTGGAACAGGCTAACGCATTCGGACACCATCTAGGGGCTCGATTTTCTCCTCATACTTATGCTACGATGCCCACTGAGACACATTACAATTTGCAGACCCCATTGCAGACGTCCCTGCCTATACAGCCTATAAGGATCGAAGAAATAATTGGAGCGATCTAATTACTACTGAAAAATAAAGCTCCAGGAATAGACAAGATTTGCAATGCTACACTGAAGACCTTGCCTACAAGATCACTAATTTACATTGCACTCATTTTTAATGCTATCATCAGGCTCCAAGTATTCGGCAATGGAAATTAGTTGCGATCTTGATGATTCATAAGCCGGGCAAACCTGATGAGGATCGCAGAGTCATATCGGCCTATAAGTCTATTGCCCTCCCTGTCTAAACTATGGGAGAAGAGCATTGCCAACCGGATTATGACATAATAAGACAATCTAATATCCTACCGGACTACCAATTTGGATTTCGGGAAGGACATGGCACAGTTGAACAAGTTCACAGATTGGTGAAACAGGGCTTTTGACGACTCAGAGTATTCCAAAGCCGTCTTTATTGACATGCAGCAAGCGTTTGACGAGGTGTGGATTACCGTGCAAAATATAAAACTTTTTAACTGCTCCGTACTTTCGCCTCTTAAGGTTTTCTTTAGAAGACCGTAGTGTTGAAAGTCAAGGTAAAGGACGCATTATCGTCCACATATACTATGAGAACAGGAGTGCCGCAGGGCAGTGTTCTTGGTCCGCTTCTGTTCTCCTTGCATACCTCAGATATACCTAGCCCATCCTCTCAACATATGGTAGCTCCCTCTAAAGCTATCATTGCCACTTATGCTGATGACGTTGCAATCATCTATAACTCTCAAAATCCTGTTGGTGCAAGAGGTGGAATTTAAAAGTCAACCCGCTAAAAACATTAAACACATGCTTTACCCTAAAAGGCTGGCGGGAATAACTTTAGAGCAACCAGCACAAGTGAAATATCTTGGGATCACACTGGACAGGCGACTTACCTTTAGGCCGCACCTCAAAGCTGCGGTAAAAAAATGTCACCACTGACTGCAACAACTGCGATGGCTCAACAATAAAAAGAGCACCTTGCCGCTGAGATGCAAAAGAGCTGTCTATGTGCAGTGTATCCTTCCGATATGGCTCTAAGGAGTGCAAATCTGGGGGATTGCTGCGAAATCGAACTACAAACACTAACCATACTAGTAGTGCTTCCACCACGATGTAAGCTATGCAGCACTTCTGATCCAGAAAATATAATCTGCACACGCCCAAAAATATGCACCAGATTATTATTTAGTTTTTATTAGTCAATGTCTACGAGTATGCAAGAATTCGTTACACCGTTCCCTCGAAAGTAGGCAATAGTATTTACGTATAATAGCTGTTAACACAGTCCTGATTGGCTGGCCAATCAGGGCACACTCAGTGTTTTATGCTTGTGTGAAGCTCGTGCTCACACACACAAACAGCCACGCACTCTCGAACGAATATGCAAAATTATTCTGATGCACGTCTGCTCGCTACGGCAGTCAGACGACAGCTGAGTAGATAGGGACAGTAGGAATCTCGTTAATCCATTCATGCGCGTCACTAATTAGATGACGAGGCATTTGGCTATTTTTTTTTTTTTTTTTTTTTTATTACCGGAATGTCGCACTGCTTGGTCCGTCCAGCACCTACGCCTTACCTACCAGGATAATTTCTGGTAGATTGAGACGAGTATATGCGTCCGAACCGGTTCCGGATTTCTTTGTACCTTTTTAAGATGTTATGCCAAGGTAGCAAGCAATTTGTAGAAACGCAAAATAGTGCTAATGTACATCACGATGATATCCAGTATAGAACATGAACGTCTTGAAGCAAAAGACTCCGCCGGACACCACCCTGGCGCTGATGACATTACTGTCAGCAGCGGTGAGAATACCCAGATTCCTCAACCGTGTTACCGATTTCAGACTCCAGATACCCCTCCAGTTTAATGTAGCGGAGACGACCTCAATGTTCTCATTCGCCTGATAGACTGACCGCAAAGTAGTCCGTAGGTCCTGTCTGTCATAGATCTTGACTTTGCTTTCATGGGCAACGTCAAGATCAAGTCCGTCTGTCACAACCTGAGCGTCTAGCACAATTGTGCTATCATGTCGAAAAGCAACGATGTCTGGCTTATATACGCGATTTTCGCCGTGAAGGCTTTGTTCTGGATAGACGGTGTAGCCCCTATTCTCAAGCCCCTTCTTGAGGTAGGAAACTACACCATTGTGCCGCGCAATTCTTCTCCCATGCGTTCTATAACATTTTTGCAGGATGTGATTTAATGACTCGGGAGAATCACAACCTGCTCGACACTGTCTATCCAGATGATGCCTTCCCCTTGAGGTACGAGACCTCGTGGGCAAGGCATTAATGCGTAATTTGATCCCTGTAAGATAAGCTTTACCGCTCATCAAACGCGTGGGCTGACATACCCATCCGTGTTGCGGAGCATAGCGCCCCGCTTCACGGAGACCATTACCATCAACAGTAGAGTGCAATCTATTCGCCCAGTACGAGTCGATCTTTGAACGTGATGCAAGTTCGTTAACTCCAGCCTTTGTTCTATCCTGGGCTCTGCGCCGCTCGTCGCTAAGAAAGGCACTGGCCACCCCGGATTGCTCGAGGTGGGGCCAGTTGACACTTGCCAATCTTCTAGCGCGCAGCATAGGTGCCGTCCAGCGTAATGACGCAAGCCCAAGACCCCCACAAGCGTGAGGGGCATGAAAGAACGCAACTGACACGTCCAACGGGAGATCCAACCACTCCCTGACGAAAGACCGTACCAAACTGTCACATTTCCTCAGGACGCCTAATGACACACTCCCAAGCGTAAGCTTGTGATAGAGTTGTGGTATCAGGACAGTCCTGAGGGCGAATAACCTCTGTTGTGGTTTGAGGGGGGACTGCGTTAATCTCTCCAACTTTGGACGAATGTCCTCCGAAGGATTGTAACGAGCCCTCCCATCGGCAGAGAATCTAATGCCAAGATACTTCCATTCTTCAGAGCGTTTCAGGCTTGGACACGTGCGCGAACCTACACAGAAAGTACGTGGTTCTACCACAGTACATTTCTGCTTCGGTTGCCCCTTTATACTGACAGTAAAGCATTTATCAGCATTAAGGGAAAGCCCAACGGACGACAAAAAGTCAACCGTGGTATCCAACAGTGCCTGAAGGCCCTTCGGAGTGGATGCAAATAGCACCAAATCGTCTGCGAAGGCTGCTGCATTCGTCGTTGCATTTCCGACTTTGACACCAATTTCGCTGGGAAGAGACCTGAGCAATCGATCAATGATCAGATTGAACAGAACGGGGGACAGAGGGTCACCCTGCTTCACTCCTCTAGCAGGGACGAATTCCTCTGACCTCCAATCTCCACCCTTGAAAAAGGTGCCACCTCCCTCGTACCAACTACGTACGTAGTCAACAAAGCCTTTCGGGGCACCATAAGCGGCCAAGGTGTTGAATACCGCTGCGTGACCTACTGAATCAAACGCCTTGCTCACATCGAGCGTAGCGATGAAGCAGGACGCAAACCGCTTATGGTGGTCCCTCAAAACTAAGTCGACTATTGTCGCGTTATCGGCACATCCGTCAGTGGGAAGAAAACCTCGCTGTCTGGGATCCCAGTCAACGGATGACGTCAACCGAGAGGCCAGAATAGCATTAAGTAATCTTACCATGACGGATGGAACCGATATCGGACGAAAGTCTTGCGGTCTGGTCGCCTTTGCCACTTTCGGGATACCTTAAGAGAGTCATAGTTACTCCCGCCGTTGACCCGCGCTTACTTGAATTTCTTCACTTTGACATTCAGAGCACTGGGCAGAAATCACATTGTGTCAACACCCGCTAGGGCCATCACAATGCTTTGTTTTAATTAGACAGTCGGATTCCCCAAGTCCGTGCCAGTTCTGAATTGATTGTTAATTGATAATCGTTCTAATTTAAAAGAACTAATTGGTTGCCCAATTAATTCTAAAAAATTTTAGCAAGAAAGTTCCACAATTGGCTACGTAACTAAACTATCCGGGGAACAAGAAACTACCATAAATGATAGAAACTCTATTTACCCAGAACGAGCACATAAACCATGTTATTGTTTCCCAATCAAGCCCGACTATCTCAATCTTCAGAGCCAATCCTTATCCCGAAGTTACGGATCTAATTTGCCGACTTCCCTTACCTACATTATTCTATCGACTAGAGACTCTTCACCTTGGAGACCAGCTGCGGATATTGGTACGGCCTGTTGAGAAGTTTGCGTATCCCCACCATAAATTTTCAAGGTCCGAGGAGAAAATATCGACACAACAGTATATGTCATGCTCTTCTAGCCCATCTACCATATCTCTCTGCGAAAGACTTCCATGGTAGTACGGCTATAAAACAGAAAAGAAAACTCTTCCGATATCTCTCGACGGCTTCTTTATGGTCGTTCCTGTTGCCAGGATGAGCACGAGGCCCATATTTAATAACAAACGGATACTCAACAGGTTACGGAATTGGAACCGTATTCCCTTTCGTTCAAAATTATTCAAGTGTATAAAAATCCGTATATAGGCATATTAATTTTGACTTTTCTTTACTTGAAAATTTTCGGCTTTCGCCTTGAACTTAGGACCGACTAACTCGTGATCAACCACTGTTCACACGAAACCCTTCTCCACTTCAGTCCTCCAAGGTCTCATTCGATTATTTGCTACTACCACCAAGATCTGTACCAATAGCGGCTCCATGCAGGCTTACGCCAAACACTTCAATGCACACCATTGTACCTTCCTACTCACTAAAGTTTCAAAATTTATATTACAAGTAATATAAATCATCTACTTTAGCGGTAATGTATAGGTATACAACTTAAGCGCCATCCATTTTAAGGGCTAGTTGCTTCGGCAGGTGAGTTGTTACACACTCCTTAGCGGATTTCGACTTCCATGATCACCGTCCTGCTGTTTTAAGCAACCAACGCCTTTCATGGTTTCTGTATGAGTTGTTAATTTGGGCACCGTAACATTACGTTTGGTTCATCCCACAGCGCCAGTTCTGCTTACCAAAAGTGGCCCACTGGGCACATTATATCATAACCTTAAACTTCATATCAAGAAAGTTAAGGTTCTTACCCATTTAAAGTTTGAGAATAGGTTTAGATCGTTTCGACCCAAAGGCCTCTAATCATTCGCTTTACCAGATAAGATTATTTTATATAATATTTAAATGCACCAGCTATCCTGAGGGAAACTTCGGAAGGAACCAGCTACTAGATGGTTCGATTGGTCTTTCGCCCCTATACTCAATTCTGACAATCGATTTGCACGTCAGAACTGTTTCGGTCTTCCATCAGGGTTTCCCCTGACTTCAACCTGATCAAGTATAGTTCACCATCTTTCGGGTCACAGCATATATGCTCAAGGTACGTTCCAGTTAGAGGCATAAATAATATAAATATTATTATACATAACTATATAGAGCGCCCCGGGATTGTGTTAAATAACTATAAATAGTTAAAAAACTAATCCCATTATTAGTCAAGTTAATTACGCTATTAGGTTTATATCCCAATAACTTGCACATATGTTAGACTCCTTGGTCCGTGTTTCAAGACGGGTCCCGAAGGTATCCTGAATCTTTCGCATTGTTAATCATACAAGTGCATATAATAAACACAAAAATCAATGATATTCATGCCATTATATAATTCCGAAAAATTAACGCACTGTAATCTTATAAATCTATCAGCACTTTATCAAAGTTACGACTTTTATTTTATGTTAATATGCAAGCATTATAATTGAAATAAACATAATGACATAATTTTTTGATAAATTAATTATGCTAATAGATTACAATGTCCTTATATGGAAAAAATGCACACTATCATTATAATATTATTTAAATATCATAATTTTAATGATGAATTTTCCATAACGGATATTCAGGTTCATCGGGCTTAACCTCTAAGCAGTTTCACGTACTATTTAACTCTCTATTCAGAGTTCTTTTCAACTTTCCCTCACGGTACTTGTTTACTATCGGTCTCATGGTTATATTTAGTTTTAGATGGAGTTTACCACCCACTTAGTGCTGCACTATCAAGCAACACGACTCTTTGGAAACACCATCTAGTAATCATTAACGTTATACGGGCCTGGCACCCTCTATGGGTAAATGGCCTCATTTAAGAAGGACTTAAATCGTTAATTTCTCATACTAGAATATTGATGTTCCATACACTGCATCTCACATTTGCCATATAGACAAAGTGACTTAGTGCTGAACTGATTTCTTTTCGCTCGCCGCTACTAAGAAAATCCTTGTTAGTTTCTTTTCCTCCCCTTTCCGGGGGCGGCCCCCCCCGGTTGGGGGGGGTAAAAAAGATTATTGGGAAAAAAAATTATAATAATTATTCCAAAATAATAATTTTTTTTTAAAAGATTTATATTTTTTACAAAAATTTTTTTATCATAATCATTAACAAGAGGCACATTTTATAAATTTTTTTTTTTTCTAGACTTTCCCCCGTTTTTTTTTTTTTTAAAAAAAAAAATATATATTTTAATTTTTTCTCACAAAAATTTACAAAAGAGAAAAAAACCCCCCCTATATATTTTTTTTTTATAAATTTTTTTTTTATTTTATATAAAAAAAAAAAAAACCCAAAAAATACCCAATAGCAAAAAATTTCCAAAAATTTTAAAGCACTTTAATTAGATTAGCTTACCACCCCCCACCATTATGTGTCCCACCCGCACCATAAAATTAATTAAAATACATAACAGCATGGACTGCGATATGCGTTCAAAATGTCGATGTTCATGTGTCCTGCAGTTCACACGATGACGCCCAGTTTGCTGCGTTCTTCATCGACCCATGAGCCGAGTGATCCACCGCTTAGAGTGATAAATTTATTTTTGTTTATTTTCATTACGTCATAAATATGTTTATTGAAAGAAATTAAAAATACACCATTTTACTGGCATATATCAATTCCTTCAATAAAATTTGTTTATACCTGAACAATGCTGCGAAATGTCTTAGTTTTACATAATCTTTAAAAATATGGTACATAACAAAATTTTTAATAAATAACAACTATATATTTTTACAGATATATGCAAAGCGTTAACCTGAAACCAGGTACAACATTATACATTCAGGTTGTTGCGTTTATATAATGTATGCGCATATGATAATGAACAATACATCTGTGCAACGCATGTATACTATGGTACGTATACACGCAATTAAAAGTTATTCATTAAATAACAAAAACAAAAACACATCACCAAAGTTAAATATGACATTGATATTAAAAAATTACCATCTCTTTGGTATATAAATGTAAATGTAATTGTAATTAATGAATTATTTATTATTGACATAAAATTTCATATAATAAAATATAAAATTTTTTTTATAAACGGTAAGAACATTATACAATAATGATCCTTCCGCAGGTTCACCTACGGAAACCTTGTTACGACTTTTACTTCCTCTAAATAATCAAGTTCGGTCAACTTTTGCGAAACAACCGCAACACACAAGGCGTCACAGTGATCACGTCCGGAGACCTCACTAAATAATTCAATCGGTAGTAGCGACGGGCGGTGTGTACAAAGGGCAGGGACGTAATCAATGCGAGTTAATGACTCACACTTACTGGGAATTCCAAGTTCATGTGAACAGTTTCAGTTCACAATCCCAAGCATGAAAGTGGTTCAGCGGTTTACCCGGACCTCTCGGTCTCTCCCCCCCCCCCTCCCAACCCACCACCCCCCCATAAAAACAAAACAAACAAAAATAAACATTATTCTCCCCACAAAAGATACAAACCTCAACACCATCATCCTAAAATTATTTAATATTTTTTATCTCGTTCTTATCGGAATTAACCAGACAAATCACTCCACGAACTAAGAACGGCCATGCACCACCACCCATAGATTCGAGAAAGAGCTATCAATCTGTCTTAGACACTTATGTTCGGACCTGTTAAGCCTTCCCGTGTTGAGTCAAATTAAGCCACAGGCTCCACTCCTGGTGGTGCCGTTCCGTCAATTTCTTTAAGTTTCAGCTTTGCAAACATACTTCCCCCGGAGCCCAAAAGCTGTGGTTTCCCGGGAAGCCCATCCCCCCTTTTTATAAAACCTTTATTTAGTCTTCACGGTCCAAATTTCACCTCTCGCGTCGTAATACTAATGCCCCCAAACTGCTTCTATTAATCATTACCTCTTGATCTGAAAACCAATGAAAGCTGAACAGAGGTCTTATTTCATTATCCCATGCACAGAATATTCAGGCATTTGAAGCCTGCTTTAAGTAATTCAATTTGTTCAATTTGTTCCCAAATTACTTCCCCCCAACATTTAAAATTTTTCACCATTTATTATTGGTAACGATCTAACGATCTTACGATCGCTTGGTTAAAGCCTAGAATTACTACAGTTATCCAAGTAACTGACAACAATCTAAGGAACCATAACTGATATAATGAGCCTTTTGCGGTTTCACTTATAATTCGTTTATACTTAGACGTACATGGCTTAATCTTTCAGACAAACATATATCTACTGGCAGGATCAACTAGAATAATGTTTGTTTTGTTTCTTTTTATAATGTATATATTCCAAATACGTATATTATATTATATATCAATTTTTAATAAAATGAATTTAATATATTTTTGAATAAAAAACATATTAAAGATATATGAATAAAACACGAATATGGCCATTATCACACAGCATTTCACGTTCGTCTACTTATAAATTTGACATAATTATAAAATATTACAAAATGTTATATCTATATAAATATACATAATTCGTTCAAAAATATCTTTTTATATTCACTTACTTAATATATATCACACATTGTTTAATTTTATTAAAAATAGAATAAACATTAATCTTAATGACAACTTCTTAATGTTTCTCTTTGTATAATAATATAAGTTAACAACTAACAATTATATTGCAAACATATATTAGTATGAACACACATTAAGTAAAACGCATCATATAATAAATTATATGGTACGTTTTCATTTATATGACAAACTATAATTTTTCATGACTTTTTGTTTTCACCTCCTCCTCTCATCCACCCGATGTGATCTATAAAAGAGCACAAGTTTATTAATTTAAATAAAAGGAAACTAATTACTATATACACTTTATGTGTATACCTTGGCTAAATTTCATAATTATATTTTATTATCGCAGCCAAGTTGTCAAAAGACAAAAAAATAACGACAAATATCACTCCAAAACGGAGTATATGACATACTTTATAACTTACATGCATTCACATATAATGTAATGAGCATCCACTGCTCATCATGTATAGGTTTTTGGACATTTTTCTGAAATGACGACAATATTTCCAAAACATACCACTCACCTATACATTTTCATGCATTTAATTATTTAATAATGCAATCACTTAACTTCATCATAGTTGCAAACAAACAGCCAAGCTCAATGGACGTGCTCGCGGACAAATTATTGAAAGCCGGTCGTGTATTCAAAGTGTTATCTATTTACCGCTACTTTGCTGCAGCCCAAAAAGTTTTTGTAAACACCTGCGCGAAGTGTGCTTTTTGTAAACACCTGCGCGAAGTGTGCTGAAAACGCGCATTCTGCTGATAACGATCATCAAGTACCGTTGCTGCGCCCCGATTGGCCATCCAATCAGGGTGGTGCACCAAAGTGCTGTATACCCTAAGATAGTATTTCCACTTATAAGTGTTGCATACCCTAATGGGCAACCAGTATCTCAGTATACTTTCAGGCGCACATTATAAAACCTTCTGCAACTGTTTGTTTCCTCCCAGTCCAAGCTGTTGCCGCCTGTGGCGTGCGCAACAGGCAAGATGGAGCTACCTGGGCCGTCCAATCCAGCCCCCTCCAAGTCAAGGCTCAATCCGGCAGCTCTTCCTGCACCCAACTACATGCTCCTTACATCATTCGTCATCGGTAGAAGCTTCTACGTGAGATGCGGAGATGAAAAATCGGACATCAAAGAGGTTAGAGCCGGAGTCCCTCAGGGAAGCCCATTAGGCCCTGTGCTTTACACGCTCTACACCGCGGATATGCCGCCATCTACGCCGATGACACGACCTTTCTAGCCAGCGACGTCTCACAACAGTCCTCTCAGCCTCCAACATACTGCAAAGGCAGATGGAACGGCATGATCAATGCAGAAAAATCTATACACACCACCTTCACTCTAAGGAAACAAAAATGCCTCCAGGTTCAGGTAGACGGCTCCACAATCCCTACTAGCGCAACAGCCAAATACCTGGGCCTTCTACTAGACAGAAGGCTCATATGGAAGCCCCACCTACAATACATAAGAAAGCAGTTGGACGTACCTAAAATACCTAATAAAAGCAATTGTCATCACTAAGCGATTAAGTCCTTACCTAAATGTTGCATGTTGCATGTTGCTGATGATGAAAGATTCAGCAACATTATGAAATCAAAATTATTAAGAAAACAGCTATGTCGCCAAAATAGGCTAGCAACATCAATTAGCAGTAAGACTCGAGCAATAAGAAGAAAAGCGAAATGAAAGAAATAAGTTCAGTTCACATCTGAGACTTGACTAAAGAAGTCCAGCAATGATATTTAATTTAAAATAAAGAACTCAAAACAAAATTGGCGCAGCCGGTAGGATCCTTTTTTAAAAGGATTCAGTGATAAATGCAGAACTAAAAATCAGTTCATAAATAAAAAGTCAAACTAAAAATAAGTTGACTAATTTATAAATCGATCATTATAAAAATAAAAGTCAAACTAAAAATCAGTTGACTAATTTATAAATCAAATATAAATACCGGACTAAAAATCAGTTCAAAATTAAAAAGTCACACTCAAAATCAGTTGACTAATTTATAAATTAATAAAATAACACGAAAAGTGCATATCAACGCTGGCAACCAGAAAACAAAAGAGGGCAGCTAATTACGACCAAAGCAGAATGACACAAGCTAACCCACAATTGTCACCGGTGGAATTAATGGAGTATTTGATTAACAAGGAGCGGCAACTGGAGGAGCTACATCAAGCTTACGTTATGATTCAAGGCAACACCAATGCGGCTCAGAAGGAACGATTGTGTCAAAACATAAATTATTTAGCAACATTCACGGGAACAGGTGACATTTTTATTAACTCATTCTTCAGTAGCGTGGAGTACCTTCATCAGGGAGTGGAGGGCACTCAACTAAAACGAGACGCCTGGACAGCGTCCACACCAACCCTACAGCGACCACACCCTAGAGCTCCCACACTCAAACGTTTGTTAATCCCTCCATTATTAAACCACTCTTTAACCATTTTTTCATATGACTTGTCTTCCGCGACACCACTCCACTATATAGGTTTTTTGACACGTTTTCTAAAATGCCGACATTTTTCCCAAAACATACCACTCACCTATACATTTTCGTACATTAAAATAATAATGCAATCACTTAACTTCATTATTCTATATTTTAAATCATATATATAATATGCCGACAAAACAACACTCCACAATCATATGAATTAATTAATCCTTGACTTTTTTCATCTGTATTGCGAATATCAGTACTCACTCATATATGTTTTAATTTTTTCATGTCATTAACATTATGTGCCTGCATTTGCCGTCAAATTCCATTTTACATGTATATTTAAATCAAACAGTTTTTTTTTATTAATGAAATATTAAAATAAATTTTGTATGATATATGTTATATGTTATTTGGTTATTAGACAATTCCGTTCCTTATATATTTAAATACAATTTTATATTTTGTCAGTGTGCCACACATTTATATATTGAATTATTAAATACATATTTTGTGATATATGTGATTTGTGTTTTTCATCACTTCCATATTCATATATACTTATATATTTTTTGACAATGTGCCGCTCATTTATATATTAAGTTTTTGTGTGTTAGTAATGTTTTCCGTCAATTCCATTTTTTATTTTTATTTAAACTTACGTACTCTTTTGTATTGTATGTTCCATAGATTCTAATTTCATATATATTTCAAATTACGGACTCAATTATATTATGTTTTCCCGTTACAATTTCATTTAACCATTTTTTTTCACGATACATTATCACTGTGCATGTGAGTAGTTATTATATTAAAATGTTTATATAATTATTATGTGATTTGTGTATTCGGCAATTCCGCTTTATCTCAAATATACTTAATATAAATAGATATTTTGTATATCAGTATATATACCATTACTTTATGATTGCGTTGATTTTATTACGGTTTGGTTTAATGCCTTTGGTCGTAATTATATAACCTAAGAACTCCATTTCCTTTTTTAAGAAGTCGCATTTATCTAATTGGAGTTTTAAATTAGCATTTCTAAGTTTGCTAAATACTCTAGTCAATGATAACAAGTGTTCTTCCAATGAAGTGGAATACACTATAATGTCATCTAAATAGTGAACAGTAAGGAGAATTCGATTTTTGAATTATTCCCTGTTTTCTCATTTCGCTAATTTGTTTATTGACTTCTTTGTCATATATGTGTGCATACTTATAAGGTCTTTTATATATTGGATATTCATGTTTAGTAGGAATTGTATGTTTTATAGTACTAGTGAAAGTCAAATTGTCACCTTCGTGGTACTGAATGTCTTTAAAACTATACAATATTTTTTCAATTTTTCTCTTTCTTCATCATTTAGATGATCAAGTCTGAATTGGTTTGTTTCTGTCAAGTCATTTTTAAAAAGTAATTAAATGGAATATCTTTTGATATAACTGGATCACTGCTTTCGGATTTCTCATTTATTTTTTCTTGAATTTCGTTTTCTTTGAAATAAAAAGTATGTTTGCCTAGTATAACTTATTTTTCTAAATAACTTCTTCCTAGTAAGATATCGTATTTGTTCGAAAAATTATGAATGTAGAATTTTTGTTCAATCGGACAAAGTTTACTAGGTGCTAATAGTGTACTATGTGTGAGTTGGATTATACCATTAATTGTATGAACTTTGAGTTTATCTGAAACTGTATTAAAATTAAAATAGTTTTCTTTCATAATGTTGAAAAAAATTGTCAGAGATATCCATTTTAAATTAATCACTGTTACTTTCTCAATGCCTTTTGGTTGCTTGGTTAGGTACGTTGTACTGGGTGTTTTTATTTTGGGGATAGTTTATTGGGTTTTGACTTCTTTCTTGGTTAAGTTTAGTTTGGAATTCTTTAAAAAATTTGAAGTCATTTTCGACATTTGGTTTGTATTGATAGTTATTTGGGGCTTGGGTTCTTTGAAAAGAAGAACCTCCACTTTTTGGATTATTGAAATTCTTATTTCTGGAATTTTGATTTCGATTTTGGTTTGGATTCTTTGTCTCATTTATGGTATTTTCATATGGTATTTGCTTCTGTAAACTCTATGAGGGCGGCCTAGAGGCAGCCAATCTCCCTTTCAGTAACATCATCGCCGTCCTACAAGTTAAGATCGTAACTCCGACCACCATTCCCCAAGCTCCACGACGGACATCCGCTCCTTTCCTCGACACTCCAGTTCGGCTCTCGACAAGAACCAGCAGATCCTCTGCATATACTCTGAATACGCACAACGGGTCCAACCGTTGGAACAGCACATCCATCATGGTGTTCCAGATGAACGCCCCACTGATGGATCCCTGTGGGCATCCACGAGTGACTTCCACGTCCTGCAGTACATGGTGGAAGCTGCAAGGCATCCTAAGAGCATAACTCTCTGGCAAGAGATGAGGTGCATCCTGGCGACCAACGATCTCTTGACCAAGGAACATAGCGAGGCACCAAAAAGCGTACAAGGCACCATGTGTCCGGTATAAACACTGCGTCTAGCTCGGAGACTGAGACCCCAGTCGACCCTGAGAATGAGACTAAGCGCACCAGTGACTCCAGCCAGCTTATCGCGTAATCCTGCGATGTGTGGCGCCTTGCTGCGCTCCACTGGTTTCCAACTTCGTCTTCAGGATCAGCTTCTTGAACTCGCAGATAAGTTGCCAGAAACTGCGCAGATTCGTTTCTTCTGCGCCTAGCATCCTGGAGCCTCCGCCTATGTCTCCTGACTTCCTGACGCTTGGTATTTAGCTCCGTGGTCCACCACTTCACCTTACCCACGCCTCGCGACGATCTGCGTCCTAATACCCTGTCGCACACAGACTGTACGGCAAGGCGACGTCCTTATGCCCTCCAAAGGAATGTGCACCATATCGGTAATAATGTTATGGTCACTCGTCTCCTACTCGTCCACTCATCCACTCTCCAGTCGCGGCCCACGTAGACGCTGCTCCGCTGTTCGTAGTGCTTACTGAGGGGGATACAGCATTCGCATCTAGGCTGAGGGTGACCGGAATATTGCTCGCCAGTAGCAATACGGCATCTGGGTCGCCGATGATGACGGCTGAGTTCCTCCTGTGTCCATCAAATATTTTGCTGTCAAATACTGTCATCCCATTTGGGAATCCAGTGATTCGGCCATCCTTGTCAGTGTAGGGCTCCTGTAGCAGCGCAAAGGTGTGGCCGAGGTCACAAGCACCGCGGCCCCGACCACAGTTGGCCTGGATTAGACCAAACATTCTGGTTCCAAGTATTTACTGTTTGCAGGGTTCGAAAGATACGCAAAGCCCAGAAGTAAATACTTGTAAGTTGGATTATATGTCAGAGTTATAATTTCTGACTTTTATTTTATGCACGCACACAATTGCCGACTTGAGTCGAGTCCCAGCGATTAAATGCGAGGGTTCTTTAGCGGATCTGCAGTTCGCGATGTAAGTTACTAGTTCGATGTACTGTAACCTAGGTACTTTACCATGAGCGGCCACTAGTTACACAGATAAATTTATATCACTTTTAGCAAATCCTACCGGCTGCGCCAATAATATATTTTACGACCGATCCGTAATAAAAAAAAAACTCTTTATTTAAATTGGTCGGAGTATAAATCATTTAATCACAGGATCAAAACTTAAACTGAGGGTTTGAGTACATTTGTGTTCTTATTTATATCAGAATATTTCTATATGTTAGTACTGTGGTCCCGAATTGCGTTCTTAGGTTTTTAAGTGTTAAGTCGCGCTCTTTGGACTTAAGTGGCTAGTTCGATTTGTTTATAGTTGAGTCGCGCTCTTTGGTTCTTTGAGCTTAAGTGGTTAGTATGTTTTGTTTATTGGATGTGACAAAGATTAGGGTTTTGACATTGTTTACATTAAACGATATTGTTTATATCATATTTCAGTGGTGTCAAAGATGTGGGTGTGTTTATGGATATATAACTATATATATTTTACCATTAAAATTTAATATTTCAAGTTAATTAAACGAATATACTTATAACAAAACATATATAATATATTTGTGTTAAATATAAACAAACTCGTGATACTTTGTACAAGAAACTTGCATCAAAACCCAATACCATAAGATATAATAAATATAACCGTATAATGGTTAGGAAATTATACACGTTCCATTTAATCAAGTAAGTAAGGAAACAATAAGAGTAGTGGTATTTCATTGTCGATACTAAACCGAAGTCTAATATCTCCCACTTACTCTACACCTCTTATGTCTCCTTACACTGCCAAATTAGAGTCAAGCTCAAAAGGGTTTCGCTAGATAGTTGATAGTGTAAGATATTTAAATTTAGTTTATTTCGATGTTTAAGTGTTGGAAGCTATTGATAAGTATTAAGTACGACTCTGTTCTAGTATTGAAGTATTTCTAATGTATACGCGTTTCTGAAAATGTAAAAGTAGGACAAACCGGCTTCCTGGTCCGGTCTCTTTGAATCGAACCAGCAAACCGAGTGGATGTCAAGGGAGATAGCGCTGAAAAAATTTCGTTACTTTGTAGCCATCGATGGACGTTTGCATATTATTCTAGGAGTTTACAATACGGACATGAATGTCGAATTAATTTTACGTGACGTGTACCCCTGATGCAGTTTACAACCACGGTACTCTATGCCATCTAACAGGCAATAGTACAATGAGTCAAAAACAATGCGACGACTAGCGCCCCTCAAAGATAAAGAAGGGCAGTATCTATCGGTACCAATTTGAATGTATGTTGTCGGACATGGCATTCCCCATTGGTTTGGAGCGAGGCCTATCTTAAACCCCTGCTGCTCTATGGGAACAGCACCCGGTTGAGAACGCAATCCCACGTCGAGTCAAAGACTCTACCCACATTTTGGTATTAAACCACAGCCACTACGATCTCCCACAAGGGGACCAACCTCTAATGGTCTTAGCCTTGGCCGCTAGCCAAACCCGTAGTACCAAATCTACAGCTTATTGGTCTGCTGTTCGTAGTTGAGATACTCCCCACAACTCCCCAGTTTTGTTCACGACATACAAGGAATGGGTATTCCGTCAACCTCCCCACATAAGGGGTTTCTTTAACAGATTAAGCGCACTGGTTCGGCCTCGTGACATGGCTTAGAGCCACACCACTACCAATTAAGGCTTGGTTGGCCCAGATTTGATCCTGGGTGGTCGCTGCCAAGTCCATCCTACGCCGCCGTCTCGCAAACGTCGCTCGAGCAAACAGCTCCACCATCATACGCTGTTCTGGTGACTCTAATCCCAACGGGTACCTTGATTCCTGAAACCAAGTCCACCGAGGTCTCGCAAATCTGCATAGAGTGGGCAAGCAACTAGCACGTGCTGCCAATCCTTGCATTCCGCCCCGCATGAACACGCGGGCGTCGTCCTAAGATTTCTCTGATACAGAAATGTATTCAGCGATCCATGGCAGTCAATAGAAATCCAGCGAGAAGACCAAATCCAAAATGTGTCCGATTGTAAACGAAGCATGCGTCAGGGATAAAATGATTAGTCGGTCGCCCGCTCGTATCGTTATCCCATCTGCGTTGCCAATCGCAGTACATGCATTCGTTCAGGACTTCTTCCAACTTCATCCGATCCAGATTTGCCACATCCAGACCGAACAGCCAATCGCCTTCCTCCAGCCGGTGGGCACGCTTCACCTTGAATAATTGGTTAATTGGTTAGTCAAAGCAGAAAAATGCGCAGCGCGCGTGCTTCCAGCTAAAAGCTTAAAGATGAGCTATAGCTGACCTCCAATATATGTATATGTATATCCATATAATATACATACATATATACATATACAAATATATATTTTAATGTATATGCTTATGTTTATGGATTGTGCACAACCCAATGAAGAACTTGTTGCTTGTAAAGTGCGCTGATCTTTGGCACCCTTCACATACACCATATAAAAAAACACTCGAACTTTGCGAGGGTCAAAACTAGAGCAGTCAATGACAGCAACCAACCCCCAACCCCCAACCCCCAACCCCCACCCAACCATTTACACCCCCCACACACTCATATACAATTAATTAGCCATGCTGAAAACTTATAAATTATCTACACGCACACAGCGCTTCTTTATAAGTATAATAAAGTATTATACAAAATAAAAATCTTTATATATATATATATATATATATATGCTCCAGCAAGCACCTGCAGTACATGGTAGAAGCTGCAAGGCATCCTAAAAGCATAACTCTCTGGCAAGAGATGAGGTGCATCCTGGCGACCAACGATCTCTTGACCAAGGAATAACATACCGAGGCACCAAATAGCGTACAAGGTATCATGAGTCCGATATAAGCACTGCGTATAGCTCGGGGACTGAGACCCCATGTCGACCCTGAGAATGCGACGAAGCGCACCAGTGACTCCAGCCAGCTTACCGCGTAATCCTGCGATGTGTGGCTGAAAACTCAGCCGCTCGCCGACTATGATGTCAATGTATTTGTAGTGCTTGACGTAATGTAGGTTTGCTTCTGTAAACTCTATGAGGGCGGCCTAGAGGCAGCCAATCTCCCTTTCAGTAACATCATCGCCGTCCTACAAGTTAAGATCGTAACTCCGACCACCATTCCCCAAGCTCCACGACGGACATCCGCTCCTTTCCTCGACACTCCAGTTCGGCTCTCGACAAGAACCAGCAGATCCTCTGCATATACTCTGAATACGCACAACGGGTCCAACCGTTGGAACAGCACATCCATCATGGTGTTCCAGATGAACGCCTCACTGATGGATCCCTGTGGGCATCCACAAGTGACTTCCACGTCCTGCAGTACATGGTTTAAGCTGCAAGGCATCCTAAAAGCATAACTCTCTGGCAAGAGATGAGGTGCATCCTGGCGACCAACGATCTCTTGACCAAGGAATAACATACCGAGGCACCAAATAGCGTACAAGGTATCATGAGTCCGATATAAGCACTGCGTATAGCTCGGGGACTGAGACCCCAGTCGACCCTGAGAATGCGACGAAGCGCACCAGTGACTCCAGCCAGCTTACCGCGTAATCCTGCGATGTGTGGCTGAAAACTCAGCCGCTCGCCGACTATGATGTCAATGTATTTGTAGTGCTTGACGTAATGTAGGTTTGCTTCTGTAAACTCTATCAGGGCGGCCTAGAGGCAGCCAATCTCCCTTTCAGTAACATCATCGCCGTCCTACAAGTTAAGATCGTAACTCCGACCACCATTCCCCAAGCTCCACGACGGACATCCGCTCCTTTCCTCGACACTCCAGTTCGGCTCTCGACAAGAACCAGCAGATCCTCTGCATATACTCTGAATACGCACAACGGGTCCAACCGTTGGAACAGCACATCCATCATGGTGTTCCAGATGAACGCCCCACTGATGGATCCCTGTGGGCATCCACGAGTGACTTCCACGTCTACCTCACCGAATCTGCTGGTCATCTTCGCTCTTTTGCCACAGAAGAAGCTTCTCCATAAGCTAGCTTATTGGCATTCCGCGTCGATCAAGCGGCATTGCTGCGTCCATAACATATCGGTAATAATGTTATAGTCACTCGTCTCCCACTTGTCCACTCTCCAGTCATACGCGGCCCACGTAGACGCTGCTCCGCTGTTCGTAGTGCTTACTGAGGGAGATACACCATTCGCATCTAGGCAGAGGGCGACCGGAATATTGCTCGCCAGTAGCAATACGGCATCTGGGTCGTCGATGATGACGGCTGAGTTCCTCCTGTGTCCATCAAATATTTTGCTGTCAAATACTGTCATCCCATTTGGGAATCCAGTGATTCGGCCATCCTTGTCAGTGTAGGGCTCCTGTAGCAGCGCAAAGGTGTGGCCGAGGTCACAAGCACCGCGGCCCCGACCACAGTTGGCCTGGATTAGACCAAACATTGTGGTTCCAAGTATTTACTGTTTGCAGGGTTCGAAAGATACGCAAAGCCCAGAAGTAAATACTTGTAAGTTGGTTTATATGTCAGAGTTATAATTTCTGACTTTTATTTTATGCACGCACACAATTGCCGACTTGAGTCGAGTCCCAGCAATTAAATGCGAGGGTTCTTTAGCGGATCTGCAGTTCGCGATGTAAGTTACTAGTTCGATGTACTGTAACCTAGGTACTTTACTACACAGACAAATTTATATCACTTTTAGCAAATCCTACCGGCTGCGCCAATAATATATTTTACGACCGATCCGTAATAAAAAAAAAACTCTTTATTTAAATTGGTCGGAGTATAAATCATTTAATCACTGAGATAACGTTCTTCGGCTTCAGGATCAAAATTTAAACTGAGGGTTTGAGTACATTTGTGTTCTTATTTATATCAGAATATTTCTATATGTTAGTACTGTGGTCCCGAATTGCGTTCTTAGGTTTTTAAGTGTTAAGTCGCGCTCTTTGGACTTAAGTGGCTAGTTCGATTTGTTTATAGTTGAGTCGCGCTCTTTGGTTCTTTAAGCTTAAGTGGTTAGTATGTTTTGTTTATTGGATGTGACAAAGATTAGGGTTTTGACATTGTTTACATTAAACGATATTGTTTATATCATATTTCAGTGGTGTCAAAGATGTGGGTGTGTTTATGGATATATAACTATATATATTTTACCATTAAAATTTAATATTTCAAGTTAATTAAACGAATATACTTATAACAAAACATATATAATATATTTGTGTTAAATATAAACAAACTCGTGATACTTTGATCAAGAAACTTGCATCAAAACCCAATACCATAAGATATAATAAATATAACCGTATAATGGTTAGGAAATTATACACGTTCCATTTAATCAAGTAAGTAAGGAAACAATAAGAGTAGTGGTATTTCATTGTCGATACTAAACCGAAGTCTAATATCTCCCACTTACTCTACACCTCTTATGTCTCCTTACACTGCCAAATTAGAGTCAAGCTCAAAAGGGTTTCGCTAGATAGTTGATAGTGTAAGATATTTAAATTTAGTTTATTTCGATGTTTAAGTGTTGGAAGCTATTGATAAGTATTAAGTACGACTCTGTTCTAGTATTGAAGTATTTCTAATGTATACGCGTTTCTGAAAATGTAAAAGTAGGTCAAACCGGCTTCCTGGTCCGGTCTCTTTGAATCGAACCAGCAAACCGAGTGGATGTCAAGGGAGATAGCGCTGAAAAAATTTCGTTACTTTGTAGCCATCGATGGACGTTTGCATATTATTCTAGGAGTTTACAATACGGACATGAATGTCGAATTTATTTTACGTGACGTGTACCCCTGATGCAGTTTACAACCACGGTACTCTATGCCATCTAACAGGCAATAGTACAATGAGTCAAAAACAATGCGACGACTAGCGCCCCTCAAAGATAAAGAAGGGCAGTATCTATCGGTACCAATTTGAATGTATGTTGTCGGACATGGCATTCCCCATTGGTTTGGAGCGAGGCCTATCTTAAACCCCTGCTGCTCTATGGGAACAGCACCCGGTTGAGAACGCAAACCCACATCGAGTCAAAGAATCTACCCACATTTTGGTATCAAACCACAGCCACTACGATCTCCCACAAGGGGACCAACCTCTAATGGGCTTAGCCTTGGCCGCTGTCCAAACCCGTAATACCAAATCGACAGTTTATTGGTCTGCTGTTCGTAGTTGAGATACTCCCCACAACTTCCCAGTTTTGTTCACGACATACAAGGAATGGGTATTCCGTCAACCTCCCCAAATAAGGGGTTTCTTTAACAGATTAAGCGCACTGGATCGGCCTCGTGACATGGCTTAGAGCCACACCACTACCAATTAAGGCTTGGTGGGCCCAGATTTGATCCTGGGTGGTCGCTGTCAAGTCCATCCTACGCCGCCGTCTCGCAAACGTCGCTCGAGCAAACAGCTCCACCATCATACGCTGTTCTGGTGACTCTAATCCCAACGGGTACCTTGATTCCTGAAACCAAGTCCACCGAGGTCTCTGCAAATCTGCATAGAGTGGGCAAGCAACTAGCACGTGCTGCCAATCCTTGCATTCCGCCCCGCATGAACACGCGGGCGTCGTCCTAAGATTTCTCTGATACAGAAATGTATTCAGCGATCCATGGCAGTCAATAGAAATCCAGCGAGAAGACCAAATCCAAAATGTGTCCGATTGTAAACGAAGCATGCGTCAGGGATAAAATGATTAGTCGGTCGCCCGCTCGTATCGTTATCCCATCTGCGTTGCCAATCGCAGTACATGCATTCGTTCAGGACTTCTTCCAACTTCATCCGATCCAGATTTGCCACATCCAGACCGAACAGCCAATCGCCTTCCTCCAGCCGGTGGGCACGCTTCACCTTGAATAATTGGTTAATTGGTTAGTCAAAGCAGAAAAATGCGCAGCGCGCGTGCTTCCAGCTAAAAGCTTAAAGATGAGCTATAGCTGACCTCCAATATATGTATATGTATATCCATATAATATACATACATATATACATATACAAATATATATTTTAATGTATATGTTTATGTTTATGGATTGTGGACTACCCAATGAAGAACTTGTTGCTTGTAAAGTGCGCTGATCTTTGGCACCCTTCACATACACCATATAAAAAAACACTCGAACTTTGCGAGGGTCAAAACTATAGAGCAGTCAATGACAGCAACCAACCCCCAACCCCCAACCCCCAACCCCCACCCAACCATTTACACCCCCCACACACTCATATACAATTAATTAGCCATGCTGAAAACTTATAAATTATCTACACGCACACAGCGCTTCTTTATAAGTATAATAAAGTATTATACAAAATAAAAATCTTTTATATATATATATATATATATATATATATATATGCTCCAGCAAGCACCTGCAGTACATGGTAGAAGCTGCAAGGCATCCTAAAAGCATAACTCTCTGGCAAGAGATGAGGTGCATCCTGGCGACCAACGATCTCTTGACCAAGGAATAACATACCGAGGCACCAAATAGCGTACAAGGTATCATGAGTCCGATATAAGCACTGCGTATAGCTCGGGGACTGAGACCCCAGTCGACCCTGAGAATGCGACGAAGCGCACCAGTGACTCCAGCCAGCTTACCGCGTAATCCTGCGATGTGTGGCTGAAAACTCAGCCGCTCGCCGACTATGATGTCAAGGTATTTGTATTGCTTGACGTACTGTAGGTTTGCTTCTGTAAACGCTATCAGGGCGGCCTAGAGGCAGCCAATCTCCCTTTCAGTAACATCATCGCCGTCCTACAAGTTAAGATCGTAACTCCGACCACCATTCCCCAAGCTCCACGACGGACATCCGCTCCTTTCCTCGACACTCCAGTTCGGCTCTCGACAAGAACCAGCAGATCCTCTGCATATACTCTGAATACGCACAACGGGTCCAACCGTTGGAACAGCACATCCATCATGGTGTTCCAGATGAACGCCCCACTGATGGATCCCTGTGGGCATCCACGAGTGACTTCCACGTCCTGCAGTACATGGTGGAAGCTGCAAGGCATCCTAAGAGCATAACTCTCTGGCAAGAGATGAGGTGCATCTTGGCGCTCAACGATCTCTTGACCACAGGAAGATAGCGTTGCTCCAAAAGCGTACAAGGCTCTATTGGCATATCCGCGTCTCGATCAGAGCTGGCGCATTGCTGCGCTCCACTGGTTTCCAACAAAGTTTCGCCAATGGTTCTCCTTCGTCTTCAGGATCAGCTTCTTGAACTCGCAGATAAGTTGCCAGAAACTGCGCAGATTCGTTTCCTCTGCGCCTAGCATCCTGGAGCCTCCGCCTAAGTCTCCTGACTTCCTGACGCTTGGTATTTAGCTCCGTGGTCCACCACTTCACCTTACCCACGGCTCGCGACGATCTGCGTCCTAATACCCTGTCGCACACAGACTGTACGGCAAGGCGACGTCCTTATGCCCTCCAAAGGAATGTGCACCATATCGGTAATAATGTTATGGTCACTCGTCTCCTACTCGTCCACTCATCCACTCTCCAGTCGCGGCCCACGTAGACGCTGCTCCGCTGTTCGTAGTGCTTACTGAGGGGGATACAGCATTCGCATCTAGGCTGAGGGTGACCGGAATATTGCTCGCCAGTAGCAATACGGCATCTGGGTCGTCGATGATGACGGCTGAGTTCCTCCTGTGTCCATCAAATATTTTGCTGTCAAATACTGTCATCCCATTTGGGAATCCAGTGATTCGGCCATCCTTGTCAGTGTAGGGCTCCTGTAGCAGCGCAAAGGTGTGGCCGAGGTCACAATGTATACTGATGTCAATGCAAGCACCGCGGCCCCGACCACAGTTGGCCTGGATTAGACCAAACATTGTGGTTCCAAGTATTTACTGTTTGCAGGGTTCGAAAGATACGCAAAGCCCAGAAGTAAATACTTGTAAGTTGGTTTATATGTCAGAGTTTTAATTTCTGACTTTTATTTTATGCACGCACACAATTGCCGACTTGAGTCGAGTCCCAGCGATTAAATGCGAGGGTTCTTTAGCGGATCTGCAGTTCGCGATGTAAGTTACTAGTTCGATGTACTGTAACCTAGGTACTTTACCATGAGCGGCCACTAGTTACACAGATAAATTTATATCACTTTTAGCAAATCCTACCGGCTGCGCCAATAATATATTTTACGACCGATCCGTAATAAAAAAAAAACTCTTTATTTAAATTGGTCGGAGTATAAATCATTTAATCACTGAGATAACGTTCTTCGCCTTCAGGATCAAAACTTAAACTGAGGGTTTGAGTACATTTGTGTTCTTATTTATATCAGAATATTTCTATATGTTAGTACTGTGGTCCCGAATTGCGTTCTTAGGTTTTTAAGTGTTAAGTCGCGCTCTTTGGACTTAAGTGGCTAGTTCGATTTGTTTATAGTTGAGTCGCGCTCTTTGGTTCTTTGAGCTTAAGTGGTTAGTATGTTTTGTTTATTGGATGTGACAAAGATTAGGGTTTTGACATTGTTTACATTAAACGATATTGTTTATATCATATTTCAGTGGTGTCAAAGATGTGGGTGTGTTTATGGATATATAACTATATATATTTTACCATTAAAATTTAATATTTCAAGTTAATTAAACGAATATACTTATAACAAAACATATATAATATATTTGTGTTAAATATAAACAAACTCGTGATACTTTGATCAAGAAACTTGCATCAAAACCCAATACCATAAGATATAATAAATATAACCGTATAATGGTTAGGAAATTATACACGTTCCATTTAATCAAGTAAGTAAGGAAACAATAAGAGTAGTGGTATTTCATTGTCGATACTAAACCGAAGTCTAATATCTCCCACTTACTCTACACCTCTTATGTCTCCTTACACTGCCAAATTAGAGTCAAGCTCAAAAGGGTTTCGCTAGATAGTTGATAGTGTAAGATATTTAAATTTAGTTTATTTCGATGTTTAAGTGTTGGAAGCTATTGATAAGTATTAAGTACGACTCTGTTCTAGTATTGAAGTATTTCTAATGTATACGCGTTTCTGAAAATGTAAAAGTAGGTCAAACCGGCTTCCTGGTCCGGTCTCTTTGAATCGAACCAGCAAACCGAGTGGATGTCAAGGGAGATAGCGCTGAAAAAATTTCGTTACTTTGTAGCCATCGATGGACGTTTGCATATTATTCTAGGAGTTTACAATACGGACATGAATGTCGAATTAATTTTACGTGACGTGTACCCCTGATGCAGTTTACAACCACGGTACTCTATGCCATCTAACAGGCAATAGTACAATGAGTCAAAAACAATGCGACGACTAGCGCCCCTCAAAGATAAAGAAGGGCAGTATCTATCGGTACCAATTTGAATGTATGTTGTCGGACATGGCATTCCCCATTGGTTTGGAGCGAGGCCTATCTTAAACCCCTGCTGCTCTATGGGAACACCACCCGGTTGAGAACGCAATCCCACGTCGAGTCAAAGACTCTACCCACATTTTGGTATTAAACCACAGCCACTACGATCTCCCACAAGGGGACCAACCTCTAATGGGCTTAGCCTTGGCCGCTAGCCAAACCCGTAGTACCAAATCTACAGCTTATTGGTCTGCTGTTCGTAGTTGAGATACTCCCCACAACTCCCCAGTTTTGTTCACGACATACAAGGAATGGGTATTCCGTCAACCTCCCCACATAAGGGGTTTCTTTAACAGATTAAGCGCACTGGATCGGCCTCGTGACATGGCTTAGAGCCACACCACTACCAATTAAGGCTTGGTTGGCCCAGATTTGATCCTGGGTGGTCGCTGCCAAGTCCATCCTACGCCGCCGTCTCGCAAACGTCGCTCGAGCAAACAGCTCCACCATCATACGCTGTTCTGGTGACTCTAATCCCAACGGGTACCTTGATTCCTGAAACCAAGTCCACCGAGGTCTCGCAAATCTGCATAGAGTGGGCAAGCAACTAGCACGTGCTGCCAATCCTTGCATTCCGCCCCGCATGAACACGCGGGCGTCGTCCTAAGATTTCTCTGATACAGAAATGTATTCAGCGATCCATGGCAGTCAATAGAAATCCAGCGAGAAGACCAAATCCAAAATGTGTCCGATTGTAAACGAAGCATGCGTCAGGGATAAAATGATTAGTCGGTCGCCCGCTCGTATCGTTATCCCATCTGCGTTGCCAATCGCAGTACATGCATTCGTTCAGGACTTCTTCCAACTTCATCCGATCCAGATTTGCCACATCCAGACCGAACAGCCAATCGCCTTCCTCCAGCCGGTGGGCACGCTTCACCTTGAATAATTGGTTAATTGGTTAGTCAAAGCAGAAAAATGCGCAGCGCGCGTGCTTCCAGCTAAAAGCTTAAAGATGAGCTATAGCTGACCTCCAATATATGTATATGTATATCCATATAATATACATACATATATACATATACAAATATATATTTTAATGTATATGTTTATGTTTATGGATTGTGCACAACCCAATGAAGAACTTGTTGCTTGTAAAGTGCGCTGATCTTTGGCACCCTTCACATACACCATATAAAAAAACACTCGAACTTTGCGAGGGTCAAAACTATAGAGCAGTCAATGACAGCAACCTACCCCCCAACCCCCAACCCCCACCCAACCATTTACACCCCCCACACACTCATATACAATTAATTAGCCATGCTGAAAACTTATAAATTATCTACACGCACACAGCGCTTCTTTATAAGTATAATAAACTATTATACGAAATAAAAATCTTTTTATATATTTATATATATATATATATATATGCTCCAGCAAGCACCTGCAGTACATGGTAGAAGCTGCAAGGCATCCTAAAAGCATAACTCTCTGGCAAGAGATGAGGTGCATCCTGGCGACCAACGATCTCTTGACCAAGGAATAACATACCGAGGCACCAAATAGCGTACAAGGTATCATGAGTCCGATATAAGCACTGCGTATAGCTCGGGGACTGAGACCCATGTCGACCCTGAGAATGCGACGAAGCGCACCAGTGACTCCAGCCAGCTTACCGCGTAATCCTGCGATGTGTGGCTGAAAACTCAGCCGCTCGCCGACTATGATGTCAATGTATTTGTAGTGCTTGACGTAATGTAGGTTTGCTTCTGTAAACTCTATGAGGGCGGAATAGAGGCAGCCAATCTCCCTTTCAGTAACATCATCGCCGTCCTACAAGTTAAGATCGTAACTCCGACCACCATTCCCCAAGCTCCACGACGGACATCCGCTCCTTTCCTCGACACTCCAGTTCGGCTCTCGACAAGAACCAGCAGATCCTCTGCATATACTCTGAATACGCACAACGGGTCCAACCGTTGGAACAGCACATCCATCATGGGGTTCCAGATGAACGCCCCACTGATGGATCCCTGTGGGCATCCACGAGTGACTTCCACGTCTACCTCACCGAATCTGCTGGTCATCTTCGCTCTTTTGCCACAGAAGAAGCTTCTCCATGACCGCTAGCTTATTGGCATTCCGGTTCGATCAAGCGGCGCATTGCTGCGCTTTACTGGTTTCCAACAAAGTTTCGCCAATGGTTCTCCTTCGTTTTCAGGATCAGCTTGAACTCGCAGATGAGTTGCCAGAAACTGCGCAGATTCGTTTCCTCTGCGCCTAGCATCCTGGAGCCTCCGCCTAAGTCTCCTGACTTCCTGACGCTTGGTATTTAGCTCCGTGGTCCACCACTTCACCTTACCCACGGCTCGCGACGTTCTGCGTCCTAATACCCTGTCGCACACAGACTGTACGGCAAGGCGACGTCCTCATGCCCTCCAAAGGAAGGTGCACCATATCGGTAATAATGTTATGGTCCCTCGATCTCCCACTCGTCAACACTCCAGTCCATCAAATACTTTGCGCTGATTTATACGTACTGAATACATATAGAGAGTCCAATATTAGTGCAACTCAACTGATTAGCAGATGGCATCCTGGGTCGTCGATGATGACGGCAGAGTTCCTCCTGGGTCCGTCAAATATTTTGCTGCCGAGTACTCTCATCCACATTTGGGAATCCAGTGATTCGGCCATCCTTGTCAGTGAAGGGCTCCTGTAGCAGCGCAAAGGTGTGGCCAACACTGCTCCGTAAAATGGGCACGTTGCCGATAGCATCCAATGCCCCGAGGACAGCCCCTTGAAGAGACAATTCCGGCAGTCCACCGTGTTAACGTACTTCGCCGCAACATATCCTGCCTTCCCACACTGATGACATGCAAGGGCACTGCGACACCTTGTGGTCGAAACTTATGCATCTGTGGCAAGCATAAGTTCGGACTAGTGGCCTGCATCGGTATGAAAACCATTTGATGTATACCCGTCCAGTCTTTTCAAATATAGCCAGCGACTTCTCGCCCACCTCGAATATCAGATTAATAGTGCTGCTGTCCGTGACCGACCAAGGCCTTATTTTCAAGTGGACCGTCTTTTTAAATATCTCTCGTCCATGAAATGTCTATCATACATTTCCTCCATGAATTCTTCCGGCGAGATGCTCGTGTCCACGTCGAACACCGTCACTTTGGGCTGGAAGGCTTTACTCTGTTGGACATTCAATCCAACCTCCGCAAACTTCTTATTCGATAAAACTCTCTTCATCTCGCTTACAGACGGAGTATGAATTACTGCTCCGCAGCGCTTCAGATCACGCAACTCGTGGACGCGCACTCTGACAGTCGGTGCAACCTCTTTCAACACACGCTCGGCCACTTGTTTGCTGGTAACGCAGGGGTCCCGACTCCTGACCACCGCAGACCACCTCCCAACTGGCTTGTTGAACCGTGACGCGGGGATCGACACTCCGGGGACTGGGACAGTACTTATAACAGCGTTAGTGACCGCAGGGAAAGAAGCGTAATAGGCGGCTTGAGCGGCTACATGAGTTGGTGGCGGCGGCGGTGTGGGGATCCACCCGGGAGGCTCTCGTGTAAGGCGTTCCTCACATCCAGCGAGAGGGCAAGCTCGTCCAGTCGTCAGATGGCGGTCGAAATCTCATTATCCGCTTCGGGCGAAACCCTGTCATGGTGGAAACCTCAGACACAATCGCCTCAGTTCCCCCGGCGACGATTTGCCAATTTTATGTTTTATGCTTGAGTGAAGCTCACACACACAAACAGACAATCACTCTCACTTACACTCTGTCGCTTTCATACACGAACGATTTCTATTTTTTTATCTTTCTTGACCGTTTGTTTCCATGAATGTCGAATTTATTTTACTTTGCGTGTACTTAGCACCCCTCAAAGTTAAAGAAGGGCAGTATATTATCGGTACCAATTTTAATGTATGTTGTCGGTCATGACATTCCCCCTTTGTTTGGAGCGAGGACTATCCTAGACCCCTGCTGCTCTATGGGAACAGCACCCGGTTGAGAACGCAATCCCACTTCGAGTCAAAGACTCTACCCGCATTTGGGTATTTAGCCACAGCCACTACGATCTCACACAAGGGGGACAACCTCTAATGGGCTTAGCCTTGGCCGCTAGCCAAACCCGTAGTACCAAATCTACAGCTTATTGGTCTGCTGTTCGTAGTCGAGATACTCCCCACTACTCCCCAGTTTTGTTCATGACATACAAGGAATGGGTATTCCGTCAACCTCCCCACATAAGGGGTTTCTTTAACAGATTAAGCGCACTGGATCGGCCTCGTGACATGGCTTAGAGCCACACCACTACCAATTAAGGCTTGGTTGGCCCAGATTTGATCCTGGGTGGTCGCTGCCAAGCCAACGCCGCCAAACGCCGCTCGAGCAAACAGCTTTACCATCATACGCTGTTCTGGTGTCTCTACTCCCAACGGGTACCTTGATTCCTTAAACCAAGTCCACCGAGGTCTCGCAAATCTGCATAGAGTGGGTAAGCAACTAGCACGCATGAACACGCGGGCGTCGTCCTAAGATACAGAATGTATTCAGCGATCCATGGCAGTCAATAGAAATCCAGCGAGAAGACCAAATCCAAAATGTGTCCGATTGTAAACGAAGCATGCGTCAGGGATAAAATGATTAGTCGGTCGCCCGCTCGTATCGTTATCCCATTTACGTTGCCAATCGCAGTACATGCATTCGTTCAGGACTACTTCCGACTTCATCCGATCCAGATTTGCCACATCCAGACCGAACATCCAATCGCCTTCCTCCAGCCGGTGGGCACGCTTCACCTTGAACGTAATTGCCATTTGGTTGGCAACCAAGTCCAACGGGGGGGCTCCAGCAAGCACCTGCAGTACATGGTGGACACTGCAAGGCATCCTAAGAGCAAGAGATGAGGTGCATCCTGGCGACCAACGATCTCTCAAAAAGCGTACAAGGCACCATGAGTCCGGTATAAGCACTGCGTCTACCTCGGGGACTGAGACCCCAGTCGACCCTGAGAATGCGACTAAGCGCACCAGTGACTCCAGCCAGCTTACCGCGTAATCCTGCGATGTGTGGCTGAAAACTCAGCCGCTCGCCGACTATGATGTCAAGGTATCGGTATTGCTTGACGTACTGTAGTTTTGCTCTGTAAACGCTATCAGGGCGGCCTAGAGGCAGCCAATCTCCCTTTCAGTAACATCATCGCCGTCTTACAAGTTAAGATCGTAACACTGACCACCATTTCCCAAGCTCCCACGACGGAGATCAGCTCCTTTCCTCGACACTCCAGTTGGGCTCTGATGGATCCCTGTGGGCATCCACGAGTGACTTCCACGTATACCTCACCGAATCTGCTGGTCATCATCGCTATTCTGCCACAAAAGAAGCTTCTACATAAGCTAGCTTCTTGGCATTCCGCTGCGTTCAAGCGGCGCATTGCTGCGCTCCACTGGTTTCCAACAAAGTTTCGCCAATGGATCTCCTTCGTCTTCCTGACTTCCTGACGCTTGGTATTTAGCTCCGTGGTCCACCACATCACCTTACCCGCGGCTCGCGACGATCTGCGTCCTAATACCCTATCGCACACAGACTGTACGGCAAGGCGACGTCCTCATGCCCTCCAAAGGAAGGTGCACCATATCGGTAATAATCTTCCCTCGACTCCCACTCGTCAACACTCCAGTATAAACTTCGCTGATTTATACGTACTGAATATATATAGAGAGTCAATTTAGTGCGACTCAACTGATTAGCAGATGGCATCTGGGTCGTCGATGATGACGGCAGAGTTCCTCCTGGGTCCATCAAATATTTTGCAGCCGAATACTCTCATCCCATTTAAGAATCCAGTGATTCGGCCATCCTTGTCAGTGTAGGGCTCCTGTAGCAGCGCAAAGGTGTGACCGAGGTCACACATGCGTATACTGATGTCAATGCAAGCACCGCGGCCCCGACCACAGTTGGCCTGGATTAGACCAAACATTTAATGTCTGGCACCAATCCTTGCCAACACTGCTCCGTAAAATGGGCACGTTGCCGATAGCATCCAATGCCCCGAGGACAGCCCCTTGAAGAGACAATTCCGGCAGTCCACCGGATTAACGTACTTTGCCGCAACATATCCTCCCTTCCCACACTGATGACATACAAGGGCACTGCGACAGCTTGTGGTCGAAACTTATGCATCTGTGACAAGCATAAGTTCGGACTAGTGGCCTGCATTGATGTAGACCCGTCCGGTCTTTTCAAATATAGCCAGCGAGTTCTCGTACATCTCGAATACCAGATAAATGGTGGTGCTGTCCGTGATCGACTAAGGCTTCGTTTCCAAGTGGACCGTCTTTTTAAATATCTGTGCCATCTCGTCCATGAAATGTCTATCATTTCATATCCTCCATGAATTCGCTCGGCCAATTGTTTGCTGGTAACGCACGGGTCGCGACTCCTGACCACCGCAGACCGCCTCTCAACTGGCTTGTTAAACCGTGACGCGGGGATCGACAGCAGTTATAACAGCGTTAGTGACCGCAGGGAAGGAAGCGCAATAGGCGGCTTGGGCGGCGGTGCGGGTGATCCACTCGGGAGGCTCTCGAGTAAGGCGTTCCTCACAGCCAGCGAGAAGGCAAACTCTTCTAGTCGTCGGATGGCGGTCGAAATTTCCTTAGTCCGTATTGGCGAAATCCATGTCATGGCATTGCGAATTCCCTGACTTGCGGAGGAAACCTCAGACACAATCGACTCCGATCTCCTGGCGACGATTTACCAAGCTCGGCAGCGCGGAACCTCCGGGCCAACTTCCCTAGCAGCAGCAGCAGCAGCAACAGCAGCAGCAGCAGCAGAGGCGGCCTTGCGGCTTTGCAAGCATCGAAAACTCGGTAAGAAGATCCTCAGGTGGCGCAGATTTGGCTTTCAGCAAGGGCTTCTTAGCGACAGAAGCCTCTTGCACAACCTCTGGGAGCGACGACTTGTCTCCCTTGGATCTTCTGCTTTTCTTCCTTGTCACGGAGGCGATAATCAACTCAGCAGCCGAGTCGTCCGCGGTGTCGTTCTCCACAACATTGGGAGCACTAACCATACTAATAGTGCTTCCACCTCGGTGTAAGCTATGCATCACTTCTGATCCACAAACTATAATCTGCAGACACCCAAAAATATGCACCAGATTATTATTTAGTTTTTATTAGTTACTGTCTACGAGTATGCAATAATTCGTTACATTGTTCCCTCGAAAGTATGGAACAGTTCTTTAAGTGTAACAGCTGTTAACACAGTCCTGACCAATCAGGGCACACTAAGTGTTATATGCATGTGTGAGGCTCGTGCTCACATACACAAGCATACACACACTCTCACGTACACTCTGTCACTTTCGTACACGAAGGATTTACAGTTATTTTTTTCCCCGACCGTTTGGAACGCAAATTAGGGCTTATATACATCACGATTATATCCAGTGTGGAACATGAACGTCTTGAAGCAAAAGACTCCGCAGACTGACCGCAAGGTAGTCCGTAAGTCCTGTCTCGTCGTAGATCTTACCTTTGCTTTGATCAGCAACGTCAAGATCAAGTCCGCTTGTCACAACCTGAGCGTCTACCACAATTGTGCTGTCTTGTCAGAAGACAGTGTAGCCCCTATTCTCAAGCCCCTTCTTCAGGTAGGAAACTACACCACTATGTCGCGCAATTCTTCTCCCATGATTTCACATCTCTGCAGGATGTGATTTAATGACTCGGAAGAATCACATACTGCTCGACATTGTCTATCCAGATGATGCCTTCCCCTTGAGGTACGAGACCTCTTGGGCAAGGCAATTATGCTTCAAGCAGACAATTACAATCAACAGTAGAGTGCAATCTATTCGCCCAGTACGAATCGATCTTCGAATGTCAGGCAAGCTCGTTAACTCCAGCCTTAGTTCTATCCTGGGCTCTGCGCCGCTCGTCACTAAGAAAGGTACTGGTCACCCTGGATCGCTCGACGTGAGGTCAGTTGAAAGAACGCAATCCAACCACTTCCTGACGAAAGACCGTACCAAACTGTCACATTTCCTTTGGACGCCTAATGGCACACTTTCAAGCGTAAGCTTGTGATATCTTTCGACGGCTTCTTTATGGTCGTTCCTGTTGTCAATATGAGCACGAGGCACATATTTAATAACAATAACGTATTCCATTTCGTTCAAAATTATTCAAGTGTATAAAAATCCGTATATAGCATATTAATTGTGACTTTTCGCCTTGAACTTAGGACCGACTAACTCGTGTTCAACCACTGTTCACACGACACCCTTCTCCACTTCCACAAGTAATATAAATCATCCACTTTAGCGGTAATGTACAGGTATACAACTTAAGCGCCATCCATTTTAAGAGCTAGTTGCTTCGGCAGGTGAGTTGTTACACACTCCTTAGCGGATTTCAACTTCCATGATCACCGTCCCGCTGTTTTAAGCAACCAACGCCTTTCATGGTTTCTGTATGAGTTGTTATATGGGCACCGTAACATTACATTTGGTTCATCCCACGGCGCCAGTTCTGCTTACCAAAAGTGGCCCACTAGGTACATTATATCCTACTTCATATCAATAAAGTTAAGGTTCTTACCCATTTAAAGTTTGAGAATAGGTTTAGATCGTTTCGACCCAAAGGCCTCCATTCATTCGCTTTACCAGATAAGATTATTTTATATAATATTTAAATGCACCAGCTATCCTTAGGGAAACTTCGGAAGGAACCAGCTACTAGATGAGAGTTTCGGTCTCTCCATCAGGGTTTCCCCTGACTTCAACCTGATCAAGTATAGTTCACCATCTTTCGGGTCACAGCATATATGCTCAAAGTTATTTTTAGTTAGAGACATAAATAATATAAATATCATTATACATAACTATATAGAGCGCCCCGGAAATGTGTTAAATAACTATAAATAGTTAAAAAAAACTAATCACATTATTAGTCAAGTTAATTACGCTATTAGGTTTATATCCCAATAACTTGCACATATGTATGACTCCTTGGCCCGTGTTTCAAGACGGGTCCCGAATGTATCCTGAATCTTTCGCATTGTTAATCATACAAGTGCATATAATAAACACAAAAATCAATGATATTCATGCCATTTTAAATTTAAGAAAAATGAACGCACTGTAATCTTATAAATCTGTCAGCACTTTATCAAAGTATAATTGAAATAAACATAATGACATAATTTTTTGATAAATTAATTATGGTAATAGATTACAATGAGCTTATATGGAAAAAATTCACACTATCATTATAATAATATTTAAATATCATAATTTTAATGATAAATTTTACATAACGGATATTCAGGTTTATCGGGTTTAACCTTTAAGCAGTTTCACGTACAATTTAACCCTCAATTCAGAGTTATTTTCAAGCGACACGAATCTTTGGAAACACCATCTAGTAATCATTAACGTCATACGGGCCTGGCACCCTCTATGGATAAATGGCCTCATTTAAGAAGGACTTAAATTGTTAATTTTTCATACTAGAATATTGATTTTCCATACACTCCATCTCACATTTGCCATATAGACAAAGTGGCTTAGTGCTGAACTGATTTCTTTTCGCTCGCCGCTACTAAGAAAATCCTTGTTAGTTTCTTTTCCTCCCCTAATTAATATGCCAGGGGTTAGTCCCATATGAGTTGAGGTTGTATAAAACAATGTTATCAATAATGTTACTCAAATATAATGGATTCTTTAGAAGATCTATAATATCTACAACAATTCTTTAATCATAATCATTAGCAAGAGGCAATTCTAGATATATTCTTTTTTATGCTACACTTTCTTCAGTATTATTTGATTTGAAAAAAGAAAATATATATCTTCAAATTTTCTCATACAAATATTACAATGAGAGTAAGAACCTTCCATATATATATATATTAATATTATGAATGTTATATATGTATCTATAATACATAAGACACATCCTATAATATACCATATACATAAAAATTCGAAAAATATTAATCAACTTAATTAGCAGTCTTACAACCCTCAACCATATGTAGTGCAAGCAGCACTATAAAATTAATTAAATTACATAACAGCATGGACTGCGATATGCGTTCAAAATGTCGATGTACAGTGTCCTGCAGTTCACACAGTTTGCTGAGTTCTTCATCGACCCATGAGCCGCGTGAACCACCGCTTAGAATGATTAATTTATTTTTGGTTTATTTCATATACGTCATAAATATGTTTATTGAAAGAAATTAAAAAATACACCATTTTACTGGCATATATCAATTCCTTCAATAAAATTTGTTTATACCTGAACAATGCTGCGAAATGTCTTAGTTTTACATAATCTTTAAAAATATGGTACATAACAAAATTTTTAATAAATAACAACTATATATTTTTACAGATATATGCAAAGTGTTAACCTGAAATCAGGTACAACATTATACATTCAGGTTGTTGCGTTTATATAATGTATGCGCATATGATAATGAACAATACATCTGTGCAACGCATGTATACTATGGTACGTATACACGCAATTAAAAGTTATTCATTAAATAACAAAAACAAAAACACATCACCAAAGTTAAATATGACATTGATATTAAAAAATTACCATCTCTTTGGTATATAAATGTAAATGTAATTGTAATTAATGAATTATTTATTATTGACATAAAATTTCATATAATAAAATATAAAATTTTTTTATAAACGGTAAGAACATTATACAATAATGATCCTTCCGCAGGTTCACCTACGGAAACCCTTGTTACGACTTTTACTTCCTCTAAATAATCAAGTTCGGTCAACTTTTGCGAAACAACCGCAACACACAAGGCGTCACAGTGATCACGTCCGGAGACCTCACTAAATAATTCAATCGGTAGTAGCGACGGGCGGTGTGTACAAAGGGCAGGGACGTAATCAATGCGAGTTAATGACTCACACTTACTGGGAATTCCAAGTTCATGTGAACAGTTTCAGTTCACAATCCGAAGCATGAAAGTGGTTCAGCAGTTTACTCGGACCTCTCGGTCTAGGAAATACACGTTGATACTTTCATTGTAGCGCGCGATGCAGCCCAGGACATCTAAGGGCATCTCAACCTGTTATTGCTCAATCTCATTATTGCTAGACGCATATTTGTCCATTTAAGAAGCTAGTGTCCTTATATGGGACGACAAACCAACAGGTACGGCTCCCTTATATAAACACATTCAAACATAATAAACATTTTACTGCAACCATGAATGAAGGCTATATAAGCTTCAACACCATAATCCTGAAGATATCTATTTAATATATTTGAGTCTCGTTCGTTATCGGAATTAACCAGACAAATCACTCCACGAACTAAGAACGGCCATGCACCACCACCACTTAGATTCGAGAAAGAGCTATCAATCTGTCTTACACCTTATGTTCGGACCTGGTAAGTTTTCCCGTGTTGAGTCAAATTAAGCCACAGGCTCCACTCCTGGTGGTGCCCTTCCGTCAATTCCTCTTGGGTTTCAGCTTTGCAACCATACTTCCCCCGGAGCCCAAAAAGCTTTGGTTTCCCGGGAAGCGACTGAGAGAGCCATAAAAGTAGCTACACCCAATTGCTAGCTGGCATCGTTTATGGTTAGAACTAGGGCGGTATCTGATCGCCTTCGAACCTCTAACTTTCGTTCTTGATTAATGAAAACATCTTTGGCAAATACTTTCGCTTAAGTCAGTTCAGACGGTCCAAGAATTTCACCTCTCTCGCATCGTAATACTAATGCCCCCAAACTGCTTCTATTAATCATTACCTCTTGATCTGAAAAAAAAACCAATGAAAGCAGAACAGAGGTCTTATTTCATTATCCCATACACAGAATATTCAGGCATTTGAAGCCTGCTTTAATCACTCTAATTTTTTCAATAACACTCGATGAAGAGCACTAATGCAGGTTTTTAAATAGGGGGAATACAAGTATTTAATTACATATAAGAACTCCACTGGTAATACGCTTACATACATAAAGGGTATAGTACTAACTACAATTGTATGTTGTACTACCCGTATAGGCGATGACAAGTCATACGAACGTTTTAACCGTAACCTTTAATATACGCTATTGGAGCTGGAATTACCGAGGCTGATGGCACTAGACTTGCCCTCCAATAGGTCCTTGTTAAAGGATTTAAAGTGTACTCATTCCAATTACAGGGCCTCGGATATGACTCCTACCTCTCCGAGCTGGGAATGGGTAATTTACGCGCCTGCTACCTTCCTTAGATGTGGTAACCGTTTCTCAGGCTCCCTCTCCGGAATCGAACCCTGATTCCCCGTTACCCGTTGCAACCATGGTAGTCCTAGATACTACCATCAAAAGTTGATAGGGCAGACATTTGAAAGATCTGTCGTCGGTACAAGACCATACGATCTGCATGTTATCTAGAGTTCAACCATTGTAACGATCTAACGATCGCTTGGTTTTAGCCTAATAAAAGCACACGTTCCAAAAAAGGTCCGTGTTTTAATTGCATGTATTAGTTCTGAATTACCACAGTTATCCAAGTAACTGTTAACGATCTAAGGAACCATAACTGACATAATGAGCCTTTTGCGGTTT
>JBAMCK010000396.1:0-11488 GCA_037075185.1 Drosophila pseudotalamancana | reverse complement strand
CTATATAAATAAAATAAATAAAATATTGGGTATGTAGTACTTGACATACTATACATTTTACAATACAGTTATTTTCAAATATAAATTTGGTAGTGTAGTGTATACATGAAAAATTGTTGTAAGAATTTCGTATTAAGATGAATTTTATTGTTATTTATGTACTGTTTAATTGAAAATATTAACAGTTCTTTGAAAAAAGTGGTATTTTATTTATATTTAATTTTAATTTTTTATTCATTTATTGTCAAATTGCTTTGTTTACCAAAAACTAACTAATATAGACAATAATTATGTGCCATAAATAAAACAGTAAATTAAATATTGAAGCCCGATAGGTACCAATTAATTTTGTCGATTGATATCTAGGAACGAATGTATTCATTAAAGGTTCTATGACTTGGTTTTACTGTTCCGACTGTCTGGTGATGATGTGTCGTAGACGTTACATTGTCTATATTTAAATATTTTCATCTATATTTAAATGAACATCTTGTTTGGACCGTACTTCAATATAAATGATAGATATAATATAAATGATTCAAAGATAGATTTTGCGACAGTATTTGCACTTTTGTTCATATCCATGTTTATCATATCTTCTGTATGCAATGCCACTGCTTTACGTACTTCATCATTTTTGATGACTTCGTTGACGTTGGGCTTAGAAAATTTTTCTTGACTTTGCCTTGGCAAAAGTTCTTAATTATTTTCTGCGTAGTTTTTTTTTTGTCTACTTTGCTTTCTTTGTACTTTTGTTTGTAAGTATTTTAACTTAGATATTGTCATTCGAGATAGGGCATCTGTCAATTGATGAAAGGGCTTTCTTTGAAGCTGTCGTATTTAGAAACAGCCGGTTTGACTATGTTTTCGGAGATCAATTTTCAAATTTTGTTTTTGTATTTAAGCTACTGTACGGACTTCGATAGTTCTTAATATACACCGGTTCGTTATCTCTAACATTTAATTATAAGTGCTGATTGATTCGGTTGCGAGTCCGAATACGTCACTATATTTTGTGCATCAATCTATTAACTGTGTTTTAAGTTACAGTGGCAAATTTGTATTTAATTGAGTCCATTTAAAATTGTATGGAAAATATATGTCTGTAACTCAATTGAAAGTATGTATTTGATTTCTTGCACTGTATAAAAGGACTGAAACACAGATTTCTATATATTCTGTTTCAAATTGGTTTATAAATATAAACTCGAGATGAAGTCGCAAGATATGGATTGCATTATTCCGAAAATTTAAATTATAGTCATATATTTGGTTAATTTAATTTGGGATCATTCTACACCATATCTAAATTGTATATTATTATATACCATAATAAATTATCTAAACAATTACGAACATCAGTATTATTAGCAGTATTATTTGAGTTTCTAAGTGTGGTGTTGTGTCCACAATTTTTAGTACATTAACCACATATGCCATATTGTCAGAAGACTTTGACCGCCCATGGTGGTAAAGAATGTTAATTAATGTTAATAAATTAAAGTAAATTAAAATACATTTTTATAGCCTAAGTCCATTAAAAATGAGTAGGCAGGGTATAATGTTTTTTTTATACTATGTTACAGGCAAAAGGAGGCGTGGACGACCCCCTATATTCTTCAATAGGATCAACAACTGTCTGTCTGTCCGTCCGTCTGTCCGTATGTCTGTGTATGAACGCGTCGATTTCAGAAACTTAACATTCTAGGGACTTGAAATTTTACATGTAGTTTTTCCTATAGCACGTGCATATAGTCTGTCTTCGATTATCGATAACTCTTACCCTTGATTGTTATCGATAGTACATTTTAGTTTTTCTCTTTTATTGTAAGAGATAGTGGTATTAAGCTTACTATACATATATTCTGCTAAAGAAGAAACAACTTTGGATACTTTAGGTTTTGGATACCTCCGCCTGTTTCCGAGTTATTGGGTACAAATCTTATTTTTCATTTTTGAAGATAGAAAGTTGCGGTTCGAAAGGTATACGCAAAAATGTGTCATTACCGTATGAAAAAAGGTTCATTAAGATCGGATAAGAAAAAAAATTTTATAGCGTTGTACATTTTAAATATTCGGAGCCACAGCACAGCGTCGACGTCCCTAGCGGCGTGAGCTTGGCACTTCCGAGACGGCTGCCCAATGTTCGTCAATAGCAGAGCGCATTCGCCTATGTGTGTGTATGAATGTGCGTGTGTCTGTCTATGCGTATGTTCTTGAGAAGGTTTGTTGAAGAAGCAATCAAATTTTTATTTATAGCATCACTGCATAGGATTTAGGGTATCCTCTAATCGAGCACACCCGACTAGAGTTTTCTAAATTGTTTTATTTATCTGTTTTAGGCGGCACTTTAAATCACTTTACTTTAATTAACTTTACTTCGCGGTCGCCAGCCAGCCAATGTGCCATAAAATGTCACGGTGGCCACGGTCGGGACAGCACTTGGTTTTTAGAATCTTGTACTTTATTCAATTCAATTGTATGCTTAGCCCATGATACATATGAGCAGTCTTATATGTTTTCATGCATCACAAATATATGTGTATATTAATATGCGCGACTTATACATAAGACAACCAAGCCTGCTCAGGCGACTTAGATGTCTTAGATATGCAGCGTTTTCCACACGCCTCAATCGGTTTGCACGCGGTACGCTTAAATGAATGTGTATGGTTGTTTCATATATAAGTATGTTGAACCAAGTGTCAAAATGTGTAATTAAATTGAATACTTTTCAATATGTTGGATATGTAGTACTTGACTTATTTCATTTTTTGTTATTATAGGAAAGGAAAAAGTTTGTTTTGAACTACTAATTGTGGCTAACATAACAATGGAGCATAAAGCTGTGTTACGAAGATGTTTTATTTTAAATATAAAATTGAGTCTTTAGAATTTCTTATACCTATCACAGAACAGAGATTTTCTATATATACTGCAAGTACTATTGCAGCGTCAAGTATTGCCGCATCCATGAATATAATTCAATGGCATATATCTACTGGAGGTAATATACACTTTCTCTTCAGATTTCTTACTGATCTAACTAGAACAGGTATGTTCGACAAATATCATATTAGTCACTTATTGTATTAATTTATAACTATATTTTAATATGATCAGCTCCAGCAGTGCATGATAAAAATGGAAGTATAATGTGTATAATCAACCCAAGATATCTCTTGATATATGTAATTCATTAAATGGCAATAAATATATAATCTTGCAGCTCTTCAATTTTTATGATACGCTGAACCAATATGAATAAAAGAGAAGGATGCGTGGCAGACTTATATACACTCTTGATAAGAATCAAGAGCCGAGTCGATTTAGCCCTGTCCGTCTGTATGTAAGTTACATCGATATACCATGCGACGTCGCCAGTCCGTAATACAATTCATTCAGCTTAATCGCTGGCACAGTGATTATTGGTCAGGGCTTTGCATAAGAACATTTTTGTATTTTAGTTTTCAGTCTGATTTGAACAATAAACCTGAATAGTTGAAGCAAGTGGAATTGTTTTCTTTCGTAGCATTGCACATTTAAAACAAACCCATAAGCAAGAACGCAAAATCGTTGGATCGACATCGTTGGACTTGCAGACGGAAAAAAAGGCGGACAACAGACGCAGCAACATTAAAAACCTTAGTTTTAATAAATGTCAATACTAAGAAATGTAAATGGAGTGTTTATTTAAAAAAAATATATATGTGTCGGAGAGTTGCTCGAATTTAATAATCGGAGTAATACCGATTACATTAGCTGTGAATGGCAAATTACGGTAATTAAAAACCCCAATTACTCAGTGTAGTCCGAGTACGTAGTGTTGAGAATTGCCAATAAGTAGAGTGGCCAGAGAAGGAAAAGACTGAGAGAAAGGTCTATTCGAATTCTGCCATCGAGATGAACACACGTGCTCGGAATTCACAAAGCTCCAGCGGCAGAAGCAAAATGGCTCCCAATTCTGAGAGAGAGGTGACGCCTATGGCTTTAAATGGTGAGGTAGACCTAAATACTGCGTATGATCCGACATATGTGTATATGTATATGTCGGGTCTTTAATTGTGGACGACACTGTAATAGAACATTTTTTGTGACTATTGGCGATTACGCTTTGCTCCGTTTTTCGCCAGATAGTCAGCTCAGTTCTATGTAAATTTGATTTGAATTTGAAATGTTGCGTAAGGTTCTAAATGGCGTACGTGCCCAAATAGTGTTCGATTGAGGTTTGAACAAAGAGCTACACAGGAGATAATTGTTGTGAGTGTAATCCTGAGTCACTGAGGAAGAATGAGATCGTAGTATATTCTAATGCAACTTATGCTAACAGAGTTTGCGTAAGCACGGTTGTATGGAAAATACGAGCATACTCCTTTGGACAACGAAACGGAACGGTGCACTCAAGACTATTCGCCATAGGCAAAACCCAAATAAAAAAAAACGTAATGATTCAATTAAATCGAGAAGATTTTAATATTGACCCGACATCAGAAGTGGGATCAGTGCCAACTCCTGCATTGTCTGAAGACCAGTGGCGTGTTGTTTTGGAAATGCAGAATCGCAATTTTATGGAAATGTGCAAAGCTATGCAAGCGTCTGCGCGTTCGCAAAACCACGTGGTCCTACCAAAATGTAATCCGGATGCGACTGATGCCAATGCGACTCAATGGTGTGCAACGGTGAATTTAATCATGGAAGAGCGGCCGGTTGATGGATGCGCGCTTATTGTGTTGTTGAGCAGTTGCATGGAGGGCAGTTCTTCACCGTGGCTTTCACAAATCTGCTATCCCGGCATCAATTGGGAAAAGTTCAAAGAACTGTTTGTGCAGCGCTTCGAAATTGAGGAAACTCCAGCCGTCCAGCGACCAACGAGTGCCACGCCCTTTATGCAACCCGCATGGCAACGTCCCTAACCACAAAATGGCGAACCATGAGTGTAGAGGAGAAAGCTGTATCGTCTGTGCTTGCACAAAGGGAAATTTCGACAGCCGTTTGCAGCGCATGGTGTCGAGAAGGATTGCTTACTATAAGTCAATTAGCCGCAATTTACTTTATTTTACATATAAATTATTTAGATACGATGGTCCAGCGACGGTAGATGGTCGGCTTGTCCGGGTCCACGGAGGTCTCTGGTCCAGTTGTAGATGTTGTAGTAGTCCAGCGGCGATCTTGTCGTCGAGCTGGTCTGTGTTCGCACAGGTGGCTGTGCGTGAAGTATTTGTATAACGTCTTATGACGATTATATTGGAAGGCTTGACTTCGCCTTCTTATATCACTAGCCTTGTGGCTTAGCAATGAATAATTATAACAAGTATGGTTTTACGGCCAAGTGCCGGAGTAAAGATTTATTATAGCGTGCGTTAGCTTACGCTGTCAATACAGAACTGAAGCTAGCGGATATGAACTATTCTACATAAGCTTAACATAAACAATTTGGCCATTCAGCTACAAAGTCGTAGTCGGCAAGCTGACATAGCGTCGATAACGCTGCTCTTGCAACATATTGCGCGTATCAGGTTACCGCTGCTGACCGTTGTAGCGAGAGCGTTGACTTGCACTATTTGCCAAATCAGCATTATGCTCTCGAGGGCTCCTTAAGTTCTATCGCATTTGAGCGAGGGTTACTTGTTAACTCCTCCCCCCTCAAAGATGATCCGCCCAGGGTCACTGCGTAGCTGTTTACCACTTCTTCTGCTCTCTTGTGCTCTTGTGCTCTCGTCTTCTTCTCAGCAATAAGTAATTCTATTCGGGCCAACAGCGTTTCGTACAGGTGTGGCGTATCTGCCAATCCCTCTTTTCTTTCTTCGAGCATTTTGTTGACCGTATCTGTCAATGCATTGATTTGTTTTTGGGTTTCGGTGTTTATCACCGCCTGCCTGTTGTTTGACTCAATGAGTAATGTCTCGGACAATTTTAGTTTCCCGAAGTCTGAAGCGTCCGGTGTTCCTGCCACTACCTTTAACATGGTCCCCAGAAAATCTTTACTTCTGGCTATACGGTGGTGAACCTTTAAAGCGGACAACGCGCTTATGGCATGTTTGACATCTACCTCTAACAGTTTTCGCATATGCGATTGTGGGAATAGGTCGGTTAGTCTGTTTGTCTCGTCCAGCATTACCTCGAATTCGGTTAGATTGCTTGAATGCCTGAGATACCCCCGATGTTCCCATACCATAACATCTCCGTCTATGACGGGTATGTAGCTAGCATGCGTGTAGTCTGTGACCTTAGCGTTAGCCATGGCCAAGATGATGAGAATTGTGCCCGTGAACCTGTAATATTCAGTTAAGCCGGATTTATTAAGTGTGTTCTTGGTTTTTTTACTTAACTCTAGTATTCCTATGTGAAGACTCTACCAACTACCTCAGGTTGTCCTTATGGACCTCCCTCCCCTTAATAAGAACGGATGTTCCTAGGTCCGCCTGAATGGTTTCTTCAGAACAGAGTGGGGTTCGCTTGTTGCCGAGTCTCTTGTTGCTCTTAAGGAACACTTTTTCTCCTACCTCAAATATCCTGTTTTGTCGGTGCGGGTTGTTTCTGTCCAGTTGAGTTTGCTGAGCGTTAATTAACATTTTCTTTATTTCTCCTCTCAATCCTTCACTCGATGCGTGGATCACCTCTATCGGTTTTTTTCCAGTCAGCGAATGGATTGTCGCTAGCATAATAAGCTCTATTGTTCTCTTTTCTTTTCCCTTGATGCACCTGGCTATTTCCAACAGTGTGCTGTGGAAGCGTTCCACCTGCCCGTTTGATGTGCTGTGCAACGGTGGTGCATTAGCGACATCGATCCCAAATGATTTTTCAACAGAGATTTTATAGTCTCTGAATTAAATGCGGTTTCGTTGTCGCAATAAATCGTTCTAGTTTTGGAAAAACTATTTACAAGTTGGATAATTGGGACCTTAATATCTGCTATTGTTCTCGAAATTATCGGTTGTGTCATAGAAAACTTAGAGTACTTATCTATGCATGTTAGAAATAGCTTACTGTCCGTCGGAAAAATGTCGATATGGAGCATTTCACCAGCGAACGATGGTATCGGTGTTATACCTAGCTCCTGTTTTTTAGGGTGTCTATCATATTTCGCCCTAGCGCAGACCTTGCAGTTTGCAATTACCTCTGTAATTAGTTTGGACATTTTTGGAAAGTAATAATCTTCAAGAATTTGTTTTACGTTTTCTTGGACCGCTCTGTGAGCGCGATTCTGTTCGGCTAATACTAATTCCTTACGCTCGGTTTTGTTTGTGACATCGGACACTATGTTCTTTCAGTGCCAAAATTTGGTTTCTGGAAAGGCTTTAACGAGTTCGTTTTGTATTAGCGCTAGGGTGTGTAGCCCGCAGTGAATCGCGTTCACGCAATTCGGTTGCACAACCTTTTTTAATTCTTGGAGCGCTACACTATCGTTTGTAAAATGGATAATGTGTCGAACTTTTTCCCGAAACAGTACAAATGTACGTTCTAACGGAAATTGCGATTCCTCGAGAACTATTTGGTTCTTAAAGCAGTTAAGCGGCTTGTCTGTGGTCTCTATCGTGTGTGAGAGTGACACTTCGCTATGAATGGTGGCCACATCGGACTCTATCTTGCTTTTGTAGGGCATATATATTTTGCCGTGAAAGCTGCATCCGCCACATGGTTTTCTTTACCTGGTTTGTAAAAAATTTTGGCGTTGTGTTCGTCAATGTAAGCTTTCTACCTCTTTATTTTTGCATTAGGATTTCTATCCGAAACGGCAATGGTCAAAGGCTGGTGGTCTGTGTAAATCTTAATATCCCTAGTTCCATACAGGTACTGTTGCAACTTCCCCAGTGCCCATGCTATGGCTAGCAGCTCTCTTTCGTTTGTGGCATAATTAGCTTCACTATTTTCTAGAGCTCTAGAAATCATGGTAATTGGCTTGCCGTCTTGTGAGAGGACTGCCCCAATACCATGTGCCGACGTGTCTGTTGTTAAATCAAACGGTCTTTTAAAATTAGGATATCTGAGTATAACATCTTCTGATGCTAACATGTTTCTCAGTCTGTCGCAAGCATATCTTTCTTCTTTGTTGAAGCTAATCGAGATCTTTTTCGACATATGCTTGCTTACGGAGCTATTTTCGCCTTTGAGCAGATTGGTTAAAGGTTTCGCGATTGTGGCGAAGTCTTTAATGAACCTTCGGTAATAGCTTGCTAAACCTAAAAAGGATCTGAGACCGAAAAGATTCTTGGGGACTGGAAATTCTTGGATAGCCTTCACCTTCTCAGGGTCGGGCTTAGCTCCATCTTTTGTGACCATGAAGCCCAAGAATTCTACGCTTTCTTTAAAAACCTAGTTTTCCCTCTTGAGACTTTCATGTTTGCGTCGCTGAGGCTTTTTAAAACCCAGTCGATGTGCTCTACATGATCGTGTTCATTTTCTGAGAAAATTATCACGTCATCTATGTAGACATAACATGTTTTGCCTATTTGATGTCTCAGAACGTCATCAATGGTTCTTTTGAAAATGCCCCATTAACAGAAAAGGATGTTTTTTCGCGATCCTGTTCTGCGAGGTTGATCTGGTGATACCCAGCCTTTAGGTCTAACGTGGTAAAGTATTTGGCTTTCCCTAGGTTAGCTAGTATCATGTCGATATTAGGCATCGGATACCTGTCGGCTATAGTTCGCTCGTTAAGCTTCCTAAAGTCGAAGACCAGTCTTTTGTTCCTATTGCCATGCTCGTCGTACCCTTTTTTGTCTACAACCCAAGTTGGGCTGCTATATGGGGATTTTGAGGGGCGAATGATTTTGTTTTGTAACAGGTCTTTTATTTCCTTGTTTACAAACTCAGCGACACCCATTTTATGTGGGTATAGTTTAGAGTAGACAGAGTTATTGTCTATTGTGCGAATTGTCGCAACGACGCTAGTATTGAAGGGTAGAGCCTCGTTAGAAGCTGAGAACGCCTTCATTCTTTTTGACATCATTTTTTGAATTTCGTCTGGACAGACGGTGGTACCACGATGTCTTCGACATGGGTGAAGTTTACATCATCACTCTCGTGATATTGCTGTTTCTCTATTATTCCCCCAGCTTCTATGGTGCCATTCTTTGGGTCCAATACAGCCCCAACCTGTTTTAACAAATCTAGGCCTATGATTGCATCGAACTCCGTTAGAGAGTCCATCAAAAAGAACGGGGTTTTTCTGTCCAAAGATGTGCATCCAACATTTTTGCTTTATATTGTCAGAGCCATGTAAGGAGCACATTTTGAATTGGGAGTCAACCGGCACTACTCCTTTAAGCTCCCTTAAGGGCTTAATGTAGTTTTTGGCTGCTCCGGTATCGATTAGTATTTTTTAGTTGTCTTTTGCCCAGTTGCCTTTGGATGAACGGCAGCTGGGACCGACCTCTAAAAATTGACCTGGTCTTCGTCAGACTCAGAGTCCGCTTCTATCTCTGCGACAGCCTTTTCAGCCTTCTTTCGATATGCTTTAGCGCTCTGAGTTTCAGCCTCGTGGCTGGTAGCGTTGACTCCTTTGTCGACTCTGGTCGGAAGTTCGCTCAGAGGTGTTTGACCTTTTGGGTCTTCAAGGCTTCGTCATGAGAATTGTTATACTGTGGCCTATAGTTGGTCGGCTGCCTGAGTTTAGACGTCGATGGATCAACATCCATCGGCTCTTGTGACCTGACTCTGGCTTTCAACTTGTTGTTGTTTGCCCTGACCTTGCTTCTTATAGTACGGGTTCTTTACATAACTCTGCTCTAACCGTGCCTTTCTTTCCCTGCTGCTCATGCTGGCGATTTTGCAGTCTATAGGGATCGGACGCATGACTCCTCTCCTCCGCCAGCTTTAGCGTAAGAGCTTGCGAACGAGCTTCTTTCGATGCTTGCTTCGGCTTCTCTGGCTAGAGCCAATGCGGAAGGTAAATCTTTGGGCTGTGCTGGGAAAACTATTGCTTTCAAGGGTTTCCTGAGGCCTGATATAAATGCGTGTAAAGCATCGCTTCTTACTTCGTTGTTCAGAATTGTCGCCTGTGCCTTGGTGCGTCATGCAGAATTTGATTTGCCACTAATGTAAGACGCTTCTGTACCTCGTCATAATACTGCATCAAACTCAGGTCGCCGTGCCTAACCATTTCAAATCCTTGTCTAAGGATTCGAAGTGATATCTTGTTCGCATATGTGCAGTCAAGCCTGGCAATTATGGCGTCAAAGTTTAGCACCGTGTTGTGTGCTACTAAAAGTGCTCTTGCTGAACCCTTGACCTTATTGCTCAATATTGTGACCGCTTGATAGTGCGCTTCACTTCCTACATACGGTTTGAAAAGCTCGTATGCGTTAACGGCTGCCCGCCGCCAAGCCACATATTCGCTTTGTCACCACCAAATTCAGGCACAGACTTAATTATGTCCAAGCTAAGTTGACACTGGATTCTGCTATCGGCAGTTATCCTTGTGTAAACCTCCATCTGGGGCACTTCTACTTGTAAACTACTAACTTGCTGCCTTACGGCCTCTAGTTCTGCCTGAAAGGACTGTTTTTGTTCGGCTAGGGCAGTACTGACTGTACCCTCTATTATAGCTCTCAACTGGTTCGGGTCCATAGTTGGTTCGTACTGTGTTTGTGTGTCGTCACTTGCGTTTTCTTGCAACCAGCTATCGTCACTGTCGTACTCTTGTTTGATCTCCCTCTGTATCCAACTCATAAGTTGCGATAACTCAAACACAATTCAATGCAGTTTGCAGTACACAATACACTAGAGTCAAAACGCGGTACGTTTGCTGTTGCCAGAATATGTTCACTCACACAATGTCTTTTAAGTATTCTCTTATTTGTTTTTTTTTTTTTTTATATTTAAATTAATTTTGATATATTTAACGCGCTCGTTGAACACTCCACTTACATGTTACTGAGGTGTGGTTCCTAGCGCTGTCAAGGGTAAATCCTAAAGTTGCGTTGGGCGCCAATTATTTAGATACGATGGTCCAGCGACGGTAGATGGTCGGCTTGTCCGGGTCCACGGAGATCTCTGGTCCAGTTGTAGATGTTGTAGTAATCCAGCGGCGATCTTGTCGTCGAGCTGGTCTGTGTTTGCACAGGTGGCTGTGCGTGAAATATTTGTATAACGTCTTATGACGATTATATTGGAAGGCTTGACTTCGCCTTCTTATATCACTAGCCTAGTGGCTTAGCAATGAATAATTATAGCAAGTATGGTTTTACGGCCAAGTGCCGGAGTAAAGATTTATTATAGCGTGCGTTAGCTTACGCTGTCAATACAGAACTGAAGCTAGCGGATATGAACTATTCTACATAAGCTTAACATAAACAATTTGGACATTCAGCTACAAAGTCGTAGTCGGCAAGCTGACATAGCGTCAGCGATAACGCTGCTCTTGCAACATATTGCGCGTATCAGGTTACCGCTGCTGACCGTTGTAGCGAGAGCGTTGACTTGCACTATTTGCCAAATCAGCATTATGCTCTCGAAGGCTCCTTAAGTTCTATCGCATTTGTGCGAG
>JBAMCK010000394.1:0-16758 GCA_037075185.1 Drosophila pseudotalamancana | reverse complement strand
AGCAAACAGCTCTACCATCCTGCGCTGCTCTGGTGTCTCCAAGACCCGGGAAAAGTCCCATCGGGTATCTTCCCTCCTGACACCAAGTCCGTCGAGGTCTCGCAAATCTGCATAGAGTGGGCAAGCAACTAGCACGTGCTGCCAATCCTCGCATTCCGCCCCGCATGAACACGCGGGCGTCGTGCTAAGATTCCTCTGATGCAGAAATGCATTCAGCGATCCATGGCCGGTCAAAAGAAATCCTGCGAGAAGACCAAATCCAAAATCTCTCCGATTGTAAACGAAGCATGCGTCCGGGATAAAATGATAAGTCGCGCGCCCGCTCGTATCATTATCCCATCTGCGTTGCCAATCGCAGCACATGCATTCGTTCAGGACTTCTTTCAATTTCAACCGATCCAGACTTGCCACATCCAGACCGAACAGCCAATCGCCTTCCTCCAGCGGGTGGGCACGCTTCACCTTGAACATCATTGCCATTTGATTGGCAACCAAGTCCAAAGGGGGGGCTCCAGCAAGCACCTGCAGTGCCACGGTGGACACTGTACGGCATACCGCAAGGCATCCTAGGAGCATAACTCTCTGGCAAGAGATGAGGTGCCTCCTGGCGACCAACGATCTCTTGACCAAGGGATACCATACCGAGGCACCAAATAGCGCACAAGGCACCATAAGTCCGGTGTAAACGCTGCGTCTAGCTCGGGGACTGAGACCCCAGTTGACCCTGAGAACGCGACTAAGCGCACCAGTGACTTTAGCCAGCTTACCGCGTAGTCCTGCGATGTGTGGCTGAAAATTCAGCCGCTCGCCGACTATGATGCCAAGGTATCGGTATTGCTTGACGTACTGTAGGTTTGCTCCTGCAAACGCTATCAGGGGCGGCCTAGAGGCAGCCAATCTCCCCTTCAGTAACATCAGCGCCGTCTTGCTAGTTGAGATCGTGACTCCGACCTCCATTCCCCACGCTCGGTTTTCAGCGACTCAACTGATTGGCAGATGGCATCTGGGTCGTCGATGATGACGGCAGAATTCCTCCTGTGTCCATCAAACAACTTGCTGCCGAACACTGTCATCCCAGTTGGGAATCCAGTGATTCGGCCCTCCTTGTCCGTGTATGGCTCCTGTAGCAGCGCAAAGGTGTGGCCGAGGTCACGCATGCGCACACTGATGTCAATGCACGCAGCACGGCCCCGACCACAGTTGGCTTGGATTAGACCAAACATTTAATGTCTGGCCCCAACCCTCGCCAACACTGCTCCGTAAATCGGGCACGTTGCCGAAAGCATCCAATGCCCCGAGGGCAGCCCTTTGAAGCGGCAATTCCGGCAGTCCACCGGATTGACACACTTTGCCGCGACATGTCCTGTTTGTCCACACTGATGGCACACGCTCTTCGCGAAACGGCACTGCGACACCTTGTGGTCGAAACTTATGCACCTGTGGCATGCATAAGTTCGGACGAGTGGCCGGCATCGGTACGAGAACCATTTGATATAGACCCGCCCGGTCTTCTCAAATACGGCCAGCGCCTTCTCGTCCACCTCGAACACCAAATTAATAGTGCTGCTATCGGTGACCGACCAAGGCTTCGTTTCCAGGTGGACCGTCTTCTGGAAAGCCTCTGCCGTCATCTCCTCCTTGAAGTGTCTATCGTACATTTCCTCCATAAACACCTCCGGCGAGATACTTGTGTCCACATCGTACACGGTCACTTTGGGTTTCACACCTTTGCTCTGCTGGACGTTTAATCCAACCTCCGCAAACTTCTTGTTAGACACCACTCTCCTCATCTCGCTTACGGACGGAGTCCGGATTACGGCACCACCGCGCTTCAGCTCCCGCACTTCATGCACGCGCACTCCGAGAGTCGGTGCGACTTCCTTCAGCACACGCTCGGCCACTTGCTTACTGGTAACGCTCGGGTCCTGACTCGTGACCACCGCAGACCACGTCTCAACTGGCTTGTTGAACCGTGGCGCGGGGATCGGCACTCCGGGGACTGGGACAGCAGTTGCAGCAGCGTTGATGACCGCAGGAAAGGAAGCGCAATATGCTTGGGCGGCTTGAACGGCTACGGGAGTGGGCGGCGGCGGCGGTGGTGCGGGTAATCCGCTCGGGAGGCTCTCGAGCAAGGCGTTTCGCACAGCCAGCGAGAGGGCAAGCTCTTCTAAGCGCCGGATGGCGCTCGAAATTTCATGAGCCGCTTCGGGCGAAATCCCAGCCATGGCATTACGAATGCCCTGGCTTGCGGCAGAAACCTCCGAAACAATCGCTTCTGTTCCCCCGGCGACGATTTGCCAGGCTCGGCAGCGCGGAACCTCCGGGCCAGCGGCAGTTGGCCCCACATTCCTAGAAGCGGCAGCAGCAGCAGCAGCAACAGCAACAGAGGCGGCCTTCCGTTTTCCCGGCTTCGCAGGCATCGCAAACTTGGTTATAACGTCCTCCGGCGACGCAGATTTGGCATCCAGCAAAGGCTTCTTCGCTACAGTAGCCTCTTGCGCAACCTCCGGAATCGGCGATTTGGATTCCTTTGCTCTTCTGGATTTCTTCTTTGTCATGGGAGCGACAAACGTCTCGGCAGCCGAGTCGTCAACAGTGTCGCTCTCCACAACACTGGAAGCACTAGCCATACTTGTAGTGCTACCACTACGTCGTAAGCTTTCCATCCCTTCTGAACCGACTATAATCTGTACACTTCCAAAAATATGCACCAGATTTTTATTTTAAGTTTTTAGGATTTTATAATTCACAGCCTTAGGGTATGCAACACTTAATATGGCAGTTCGACCTTAGGGTATGCAACACTTAATTTGGCAGTTCAACCTTAGGGTATGCAGCACTTTTGTGCACCGCTCTGATTGGCTGGCCAATCCGGGCGCAGCAGCGGTACTTACTGATTGTTATCAGTAGAATGCGCGTTTTAAGCACTCTTAGTGCAGATGTTTACAAAACTTTCGCAGCAAGTAGCGGTAAATAGATATCACTTAAACACACGTTCGGCTTTCAAAAATTGTCCGCGAGCACGTCCGTTCAGCTTGGCTGTCTATTTGCGACTAGTAGATAGGGACATGAATGTCGAATTTATTTAACGTGGCGTGTACCCCTGAGGGGGTTTACAACCACGGTACTCTATGCCAACTAACAGGCAGTACAATGAGTCAAAACAATGCGTCGACTAGCGCCCCTCAAAGACAACAATAACAGTTATCTCTTCGGTACCAATTTGAATGTATGCTGTCGGGCATGACATTCCCCCTTGGTTTGGAGCGAGGCCCATCTTAAACCTCTGCTGTTCTATGGGAACAGCACCCGGTTGAGAACGCAACCCCACGTCGAGTCGAAGACTCTACCCGCATTTAGGTATTAAACCACAGCCACTACGATCTCCCACAAGGGGGCCAACCTCTAATGGGCTTAGCCTTGGCCGCTAGCCCAACCCGTAGTACCAAATCTCAGCTTATTGGTCTGCTGTTCGTAGTTGAGAATATTGAAATATTCCCCACTACTCCCCAGTTTTGTTTCCGACATTCAAGGACAATGGGTATTCCGTCAACTCCCCCCATACGGGGTTTGTTTACCAGATTAAGCACTCTGGTTCGGCCTCGTGACATGGCTTAGAGCCACACCACTACCAATTAAGGCTTGGTGGGCCTTCCCAGATTTGACCCTGGGTGGTCGCTGCCGAGTCCATCCCACGCCGCCGTCTCGCAAATGCCGCTCGAGCAAACAGCTCTACCATCCTGCGCTGCTCTGGTGTCTCCAAGACCCGGGAAAAGTCCCATCGGGTATCTTCCCTCCTGACACCAAGTCCGTCGAGGTCTCGCAAATCTGCATAGAGTGGGCAAGCAACTAGCACGTGCTGCCAATCCTCGCATTCCGCCCCGCATGAACACGCGGGCGTCGTGCTAAGATTCCTCTGATGCAGAAATGCATTCAGCGATCCATGGCCGGTCAAAAGAAATCCTGCGAGAAGACCAAATCCAAAATCTCTCCGATTGTAAACGAAGCATGCGTCCGGGATAAAATGATAAGTCGCGCGCCCGCTCGTATCATTATCCCATCTGCGTTGCCAATCGCAGCACATGCATTCGTTCAGGACTTCTTTCAATTTCATCCGATCCAGACTTGCCACATCCAGACCGAACAGCCAATCGCCTTCCTCCAGCGGGTGGGCACGCTTCACCTTGAACATCATTGCCATTTGATTGGCAACCAAGTCCAAAGGGGGCTCAGCAAAAACAATATACTGCGATAACGAAGCAGAGTTTAACTCGGAAACAAACCGTTAAAAAACAACTATAATATGTCAACTACCCCGAATAATCTTGCTATCATTAATCGCACAACAACCCCATTGGTCTCCTTACAGAATTCAATACGCAATCCTGTTAATGTTAGGGATAGTACAGAGTCGGATTGTCGACTATTCACATTCCAATTATATTCCAATAAAAGATGTGAAAGTATTGGTATGGGAACAAAGGGATTATTTAAGGCATTCGAGTAACTTAACAGAATTTAATACCATTATAGATGATACTGAAAAGTTAGTAGAGTTATTCCCACAATTATTAGACGTAGATGTAGATCATATTAGGAGCTTATTGTCCGTTGTCCAAATACACCAAAGGATGGCCAGAAGTCTAGATTTTCTAGGCTCAGTACTAAAGGTCATAGCAGACACGCCAGATGCCTCCGACTTCGAAAAGGTTAGATGGACCGAATCGCAATTAATCGACGCAAACAGTAAACAGAGAGTTATGAATTCAGACCCGCAAAGGCAAATTAACGAACTTACTGATGTAGTTAATAAAATAGTAAGGGCCAAAAGAAACGAAATAGTCGATACATCGCATTTGTATGAAACATTATTGTCAAGGAATAGAATACTAATTAACCAGATATCTAAGCTAATCCTCACAATTACAAAAGCCAAATCTGGAATAATAAATCAAACAATTTTTGAACATAATGATTTGAAATCACTTTTAAATGAACATCCAATAGAATTCCCCATAGTCAGCCTTACTGAAGCGTCTAAAATTAAGGTCCTACAGTCCGAAAATGTAATCCATATCTTAATAGATTATCCCAGCGTAAAACTCGTCTGCCAAAAAATCACAGTCTATCCAGTATCCCACCAACACATCATACTACAACTTCAAGACAACACCGTAGCCGAATGTAACGACGAGATATTAGCAGTTGATGAGTGCGTGCTAACAACATACATCTCAGTCTGCAAGTTAGCAGCGCAAGGGTCCTGCGCACAAGCGCCTCACGCCAGTGGCACAGCCTCTTGCCGAACGCAGCCAAGCCACCTCCAGCCGGTCACTCAAGTGGATGACGGCATTATTATCTTTAATGAAAATACTGCAAGGGTCAGCACAGACGAGGGCCCAGAGATTGTAACCAACGGAACACACCTCGTCACTTTCCGATTCTCCGCAATTTTTAATGGCACGAAGTACGTGAACCAGCGTGAGATCCTACGGAAAGCACCAGGCATTGCAGGATCATCGTTACTTAACATCAGTGGCCATGACCCGGTCTTAAGTATACCTCAACTCCACCGGATGAACAATGACAACCTCCAAGTCATCCGAAGTTTTAAGAGTGAATTGGCATCTGCGGAAACATCGAAGAACTTGTTTACTATCGGCATCGTCGTCAACCTTACATTCCGTGGCCTCATTATCGTCTGGCTAATCGTCAAAAGATGGCGAAGGGAAGGCACAAGGGATCATCGATAGCTATAAGTTGACCGAGGATGGCCAGAAAGTTGAGGGGGAAGTAGTTAACACATAAACATTGCACACAATATAACACATAAGTTGTTCAACCATGAACATAAAATATATTAAAATAGCACTAAGACTCCATTAGACTCCAAAAAATCGAGCCATAAAAGATGCCGTTATTGCCAACTGGATGGCCATGAGATAACGAGATGCCAGAGGTTTAGAGCCGAGACCGTCAAAAAGCGCATGGAATTTGTGACCAAAAACTCACTCTGCTTTAAATGCTTGGGCACGCATACCGTCAAAGATTGCAAAAAGGATTGGACATGCAATCGATGCGAGAACGCACACAAAAAAGAGATCATCAGCAGCAATTGCCTTAAAGAAAACAAAGGGCAAGACACGTTGCTGGCAACTGCGCTCATTAGGATCCAGAACAAGTCTGGAAATTATGAGCAGCTAAGAGCCCTGATCGATGGAGGCTCACAAAAAACGCTTATCTCGGAAGAAGCTGCACAACAATTGAAACTTCAACGAACAAAAAGAAATGTTGAAGTTCAAGGAGTTTCACAAAACGTGGAAATATTAAAAAACAGCGTGTGCTTAAGGATTAAACCAAGGTTTAAAAGCAAGTTCATCACAACAACACAGGCACTTGTGATGCCAAAACTACAAAGAGCTCTACCGAGCAAGAAAATTGACATGAATGTCAGTAAAGATTGGATGGGCTGCGAGCTAGCAGACCCACACTTCAATGAGCCCAGCCGAATTGACTTAATAATCGGCGTTGACTTACTCCCTATAATTATGCTGGGAAAAGTTAAAAAAATCAATGAAACTCTGGGTCAAAAGACCGAACTTGGATGGATTGTCTCCGGCAACATAGCTAGATCATCCAGTAACAAAGTAATCAGCGCGACAACAACAATGTGTTTAGACGATCTCGAACGCTTCTGGGAGCTGGAAAGTGACACCAGCGACTCCGAAGATAGCCCTGACTGCGAAAAATTTTTCAAAGAAACAACCACAAGGGATGAGGAAGGCCGGCTGGTAGTCTCCATAACATTTCCAAAAAACTTCGAGTTAGGAAGCTCGCGGAAACAAGCCTTACCAAGGCTCTTACAAATGGAAAAAAAATTTAAAAAACATCCGCAGCTCTTCAAGGAATACAGTGCCTTCATGGAGCAGTACTTAAAACTAGGTCACATGGAACCAGTAGAAACGATCGGCCAAAGCAAATATTACTTGCCACAACAAGCGGTCATTAGACCGAACAGTCTTACTACCAAACTAAGAGGAGTATTTGATCGGCGAAAACGTCCAACGGATTAAGTCTAAATGACGTGAAATCGGTCGGTCCTAAAATACAAAAGGACATATTTGACATCCTCATCAAATGGCGACTATGGAAATTCGTTATGACAGCAGATATTGAAAAGATATACCGTCAGATAAAAGTCACAAAAAAAGATGATCAGGAGTTTCAATATAACCTCTGGAGAGACGATCCAAAGTGTCCAATTAAAGAGTTCAAGCTAAGTACGATAACGGGACTTCAGCTGCGCCATTTTTAGCAGTCCGCTGTCTTCAGGAATTAGAAAGTCAGCACTGGCAAGGCAACCACAAGCTGATGATGGCAATAAAAGAGGATTTCTACATGGATGATCTAATCACCGGTGGCGACACAATTGATGACTGCATCAATATACAAAATGATATAAGAAGCGTCATGGAAAAGGTCATACAAAATGATATAAGAAGCGTCATGGAAAAGGTCGGCATGCATTTGAGAAAATGAGTTTCAAATGACGAAAGAATCATCGTTGGAATTCAAGAAGGCAATCAACAAGTGGCGCTCCAGCTAGAGAAAGCAAAATCTGAACTTGAACAGAAAGAAAGTAAGTTACAGTAATTGGTGAAAAAGTTAAAACAGAGTTGGAACTTGCTAAAAGCCTCGACACACAGGCTGGCGATTTAAAAGAACAGTTAATGCAGTTGCAAAACACACAACATGAAGCGGATGCAGAGCTTCGTATGACTAAGGAACTGCTTGATACACTGAAAACAGACCAAACGAAAAAGGAACAACAGACAGCTGATCAGGAAAAGCAATTGCAATCTAAATTGGAGGAGAAAATTAATGTAGCAGCTGAGGAACAGACGTTCAAACTGCAGCGTGAGTTGCAAGTACTTAACGATCAATATGCCACAAGCACTAAAAGTGAGTCGGAGGCGATAGCGTCCTTAAGGTTGAAAATCGAAACACTCAACGAACAACTCACTGCCGCTCAGTCCGGCTTAAGAAACAACACGAACAATTGCAGGCAAAGTTCAGTGACCAATCGACCAGCATCGAACAGCTAAAGGTGAAGTTGTCTGAGGTTGAGGTCTTACGTGGCGAGAAGCAGAAACTTCAGGAGCGTGTTACTGTGATTCTCGAGGAGATCACAACCATGCAGACGCATTTTACCAGACTGCAGACCAAGTTGCAACAGGTGCTTTATGAGCACTCCAAGCTGCAAAATGCTCAGGAGATTATGGAACACGATCACCGTACACTGCAGGACAAATGCGATGCTTACGAAAAATAAAGTTTTGTAGCGAAAGACGAGCTCAACAGCTTGCGACTTGCTTGGAAAATGAATTAAAATCACAGACGAGTAATTTGCAGCTGAACTTGGATGAGGCACAGCAGCAGCTTTCCGAGGCTCGCGAGCGACAACGTGAAGTGGAATAGCAGCTAAAAGAGCAGACACAACGTTGCGCCGAGTATGAGGCCAGTAAACAGCAGGTTGTGACACTGCAGGCAACTATCCACAATTTACGAGAGCAGTTGGACTCATTCAAGGACGGAGAACAGTCAATGCTAGAGAAAACCCAAGCTATAAACGCGGCACATGCGGCTCATTTGGAAACGCTTAAAGCACGTTGGAGTGCTGCCAATCAAATAATGCAAATAATGCACTGCAGCGTGAAATCGACACGCTGAAGAGCTCCTCACTTCAAAAGGCCGAGTTCGAACAACTTGAAATTGAGAACGAATACCTAAATAAACACACCAAACAGTTGGAAAAGGACCTATCATCATAAAAGAGCAGGTCGACGAGCATGCCAGTCAGCTGACCGAGAAGGAGTCAGATACTGCAGCAGCCAAAGCGGAGGCGGCGCAACTGAAGTCCTCGTTGGAGGAGCAAACGCTAGAATTAACGCGCCAGACGGAGCATGCCAGATTTGTGAGCGAACAAAACGATACGGTGCAGACGGAACTGTTGCAGGCACGGCAACAGTTGCAGGAACGCCTAGAAGAACTATCAAAAACAAACGAGCGCTACGTCAGACTTGAAGCTTGAAAAAGAAGGCATTAAATTGCATTATCCCGCCGGCAAGCCCCCACATGGGAGGAATATGGGAAGTTGGAGTAAAATCGGTAAGACACCATCTGAAGCGCGTCATCGGCGATAACAGCTTCACGTTTGAAGAGATTATAACCCTGCTCTGCCAAATTGAAGCAGTATTAAACTCACGCCCCTTAGTCACCTTGAATAGTGACACAGATGGGGATGACATTTTGACTCCAGGTCATTTTATTGTCGGAAGACCACTAATTGGAGCTCCAGAACACTTTGATGAAAATCGGAAAATTGGATCTTCAGACAGATGGAGGCATATGCAGCGCATCAGAGAAGAGTTCTGGAGAAAATGGAAAGATGAATACTTGGTATCGCTACAACAGCGAACCAATTGGCGGCAAAAAAATTAAACCCCAAGGAAGGCCAGCTTGTGTTATTAAAACATGAGAACACGCACCCCGCTAGATGGCCGATGGGAAAGATAACAAAAACTACAAAAGGACAAGACGATAAAGTTCGAGTAGTGACAATAAAAACAAATATGGGTGAAAATTTATGTATTGAAAAGGAGAAACCAAAGACAGCAATTGCTGGCTGTCACATTCTCTGGCCCCCGGCAGAATGTTCAAGCATGAACATAATATATATTAAAATAGCACTAAGATTGTAACCTTTCCATGTGTACCCACAAGTCTAGCAGGTAGGCTGGACAGTTGAGTAAGCGACACATGTTAGTGATAGTATAAGTGTATTTTAAGATAACGCTGTAGTCTTACAAACTCAGCGATAGTATTAGTGTTTTTTAAGATAACACTCCAGTCTTACAAACTCAGCGATAGTATAAATGTATTTTAAGGTAACGCTGCAGTCTTACAAACGCAGCAATAAATAAGCTAAATATAAGGGTTGAAAATGCGTTGAGTTAGGCATAAAAACCTTGGCTCAACGAAATAATAAAAAAGTACCATTTTACAAAACGAACAGTAAACTACTCATTTACATAAGTATTGTACACAATATAATTCATACAAATCCATTCCATTTTAAATCATAGCTAATCGTTGTTTCGAATTTTGCGGTGTATTTGGTGCTTGTTATAATTGAATTCACGAGCAGGTAGAGTGCCTTACTGATAGTGAAGACGGTTGGGAAACAGAATATAATCGTGAACCAGAACCACAACCTTAGCCAAGTGCAGACCCCTACTACTAGCCAAGCACACAACCGAGTAACCATGGACTCAAACCAGGTACAAGCCTTAATACAGATTGCTGATAGCCAGGCTCTGGCACAGCAAGAGGAAAGGCTTCAGTCTACACTAAACGCAATGACAGCAAAGATAGATTGCTTGTGCATTGAAGCTCCACAATTAGAAAGTATCCAAAGAATTTCAGTCCAACCTGAGAAAAGATGTGACATCCCACTTGATATCATTAAGTCCGTTCCCGAATTTTCTGGGGGTTTCGACGAATATGTAGCATGGAGGCAGTCAGCCTGCGATGCTTATGAGCTATTTAAGCCATACAACGGCAGCAGTACTCACTATCAAGCGGTAACAATCATTAGAAACAGAGGAGCAGCAAGAGCAGTCTTAGTATCACACAATACAGTGCTTAACTTTGATGCTATATTAGGTAGATTAGATTGCTCCTACGCTGACCAGACAACGCTACGACTTTTAAGGCAAGCACTCGAAATGGTCAGACAAGGCGATTTAAGCCTTATGGAGTATTATGACGAGGTCGAAAATAAATTAACCCTCGTTACAAACAAGATAGTTATGACACATGAGACCGAGCAAGCTACATTGCTTAACGAAGAGGTGAGGTCCGATACACTTCACGCATTCATTTCTGGTATGAAGAAATCACTTAGAGCAGTAGTTTTCCCGGCACAGCCGAAAGACTTGCCCTCCGCCTTGGCGCTTACCAGAGAGGCTGAGGCAAGCATTGAAAGAAGAATCTTCTCGGCCTCGTACGCTAAAACTATGGCCGAAAGAGAACATGCAAGGGAAGAAAATAAACAGCGCCCTCAAGGCGCAAGGCAGGGAAAAAATTTTAGGGATGAGCGTGGACATGAAAAAAATCCAACAAAGGTCAAGAAGAAAACAAAAGGGAGGAATCAAATCAAAACCATGAACCAATGGATGCTGATTCATCGTACTTCTGATCAGACCACAGGTCAAAGACGCCAACGTTTAAACAACGTCGTTCAAAATGAGCCTTGAGAGGAAAGCCCCAGTTATGCAAACATAGCGGAAGCCGCTGTAGCCGACATTGAGGCTGACAGGGAGGCAAGTTATGACAATGACCCATTCGATTTTTTAGGGAACGCTTCCGGCTGCCTTTCGTCATGCGGCAGTTGGGTGGGAGAACAATAAAAATCTTAATAGACACAGGGGCGACAAAAAACAACGTCAAACCCGTAAAGGAGTTAAAAGGTGTAGTTCCGGTCGAATCCCCCTTCATTGTAAGCTCGATACATGGCTTGAGCGAGATTAAGGCGAAATGCCCTATGAAAATATTTGGCATAATCTCCCCATATTTTCTGCTTGACACTCTGACCACATTTGATGCCATTGAAGGCTTCAACTTGCTAACGCAAGCAGGAGTGGCATTGAACATGCAAGAGAGTACGCTCAACTATCAAAATACTGTGAAAGTGTAAACTTCACAGATGTAAAAGATATCGAGGTACCGAGTTATGTTAAAAAAAAGAGTTTAAGGCTATGATTTTAAAGAGACTTTAGGCATTTTCGACCTCTAACGAGCCACTAACCTTTAATACATCTGTTATTGCCACCATTCGGAAAATAGATAATGAGCCGGTATATTCAAAATTATGCCCCCACCCCGTAGGAGTCTCAGATTTCGTAAACAAAGAAATCAGGCAACTGCTAAAAGATTGAACCATCTTAATCCCCGTACGAAAGCCCCTGGTGGGTCGTCGACAAAAAAGGGCTCGATAGTAACGGATAGTAACCGCCGTTTGGACTGAAAAATGCTGGAAGCATGTTTCAAAGAGCCATAGATGATGTTCTAAGAGAACATGTTGGTAAGATTTGCTATGTGTATGTCGACGACGTAATAATCTTTTCTGCAAACGAGGCCGATCACGTTCGACACATTGACACAGTGGTGAAATGCGTGTGTAATGCTAACATGCGTGTTGCACAAGAAAAAAATAAATTTTTTAAAGAAAGCGTTGAATTCTTTGGCTTTGTAGTAACCAAAAACGAAGCCATGACCGACGCCGAAAAAGTGAAAGCCATTCGGGAATATCCCGAGCTAAAAAATTTGTTCAGCTTGCGATCATTTCTGGGCTGAGCAAGCTATTACAGAAACTTTATCAAAGATTTTGCAGCAATAGCAAGGCCATTGACCAATATGCTCAAAGGAGAAAATGGTTCCGTGAGTAAGCACAAGTTCAAAAAGGTCCAAACTGAGTTTAATGAAACTCAGGCCAGGGACTTCGAGAATCTGAAGAATATCTTAGCATCAGAAGATATTATCCTCATGTACCCGGACTTTAAGCAGGCCTTTGATTTAACTACAGACGCAATGGACGGCATTTTTTCCCAGAGGTAGACCAATAACCATGATCTCCAGAACCCTAAAAGATAGCGAAGCTCATTACGCTACAAACGAAAGAGAATTGTTAGCTATCGTATGGGCCCTAGGGAAATTACACAATTAATAATTAATAAATATTTTCACTGACCATCAGCCACTTACCTTCTCTGTCTCTGACAAAAACACGAACGCTAAAATCAAAAGATGGAAAGCATTTATTGACGAACACAACGCAAAAGTGTTCTATAAACACGGTAAAAAGAAAATTTAGTAGCCGACGCTTTATCTTGGCAGAATATAAATACCACAAGACGAGCCTTTATCTGACGCTGCGACGATTCATAGTGAAATCTCACTAAGCTACACGATAGAGACAACTGATAAGCCAATAAATTGCTTCAAAAACCAAATCGTTTTAGAAGAGGCACGCTTTCCTTTCCAAAGGAAAATGATAATTTTCGGCAAGAAAATTCGTCACAACATCAGTTTCACCGAAAAAGGTCACTTATTCGAAACACTAAAACCACTCATCATTCCAGATGCAGTTAACGCAATTCATTGCGACCTTCCCACTTTAGCCAGCTTTCAACACGAACTCGTGTTAAATTTTCCAGCCACTAAATTACGGCATTGCAAAAATTATGTGTCAGACATTACTGACAAAAATGAGCAATTCGAAATTGTGACAACGGAACACAATCGCGCACATCGCGCCGCACAGGAGAATGTAAACAAGTCCTTCGTGACTACTATTTTCCAGAAATGTATAACTTGGCAAAAGAAATCGTCACAAATTGCAAGGTTTGCACCAAAGCAAAATACGATAGGCATCCGCAAAAACAAGAGCTTGGAGCCTCGCCAATTCCCTCATATGCTGGCGAAATGCTGCATATTGACATCTTCTCAACAGATAAGAAACTTTTTCTCACCTGCATAGACAAATTTTCTAAGTTCGCCATCGTGCAACCAATTCAATCGCGAACGATAATAGATCTAAAAATGCCCATTATTCAGATAATTAATTTTTTCCCGCAACAAAAACAATATACTGCGATAACGAAGCAGCTTTTAACTCGGAAACAATAGTATCACTGTTAAAAAACAACTATAATATAGACATTGTCAATGCGCCGCCACTACACAGTGTTTCCAATGGCCAGGTAGAAAGATTCCACAGCACTTTAGCAGATATAGCCAGAAACCTAAAAATGGATAAGAAGGCTAGCGATACAGTGGAGCTAATCATTAGGGCAACGGTGGAATACAACAGATCAATCCACTCGGTAACGAATCAGAAACCAATTGACGTTATCCATGCCACATCAATTGAATCTAGACAAGATATAAAGAAAAAAAATAGAAAAAGCACAGCAAGCGGTACTCCAAAGATTTAACGCAGACAGACAGAACAGAATTTTTGAGGTAGGCGAAGAAGTATATGTTAAGAACAATAAAAGGATAGGAAATAAGTTAACACCGCTTTGCAAAGAGGAAAAGATCCAAGCAGACATAGGAACGTCTGTTCTCATTAAGGGGAGGGTGGTCCATAAAGACAACCTGAAGTAGCGGGCTGGAGAAACTACCCCGAATAATCTTGCTATCATTAATCGCACAACAACCCCATTTGTCTCCTTACAGAATGCAATACGCAATCCTGTTAATGTTAGGGATAGTACAGAGTCGGATTGTCGACTATTCGCATTCCAATTATATTCCAATAAAAGATGGGAAAGTATTGGTATGGGAACAAAGGGATTATTTAAGGCATTCGAGTAACTTAACAGAATTTAACACCATCAATAATGATGATGATACTGAAAAGTTAGTAGAGTTATTCCCACAATCTCATATGCAGAAATTATTAGACGCAGATGTAGATCATATTAGGAGCTTATTGTCCGTTGTCCAAATACACCATAGGATGGCCAGAAGTCTAGATTTTCTAGGCTCAGTACTAAAGGTCATAGCAGGCACACCAGATGCCTCCGACTTCGAAAAGGTTAGGTGGACCGAATCGCAATTAATCGACGCAAACAATAAACAGAGAGTTATCAATTCAGAGACGCAAAGGCAAATTAACGAACTTACTGATGTAGTTAATAAAATAGTAAGGGCCAAAAGAAACGAAATAGTTGATACATCGCATTTGTATGAAACATTATTGGCAAGGAATAGAATACTAATTAACCAGATATCAAACCTAATCCTCACAATTACATTAGCCAAATCTGGAATAATAAATCCAAACAATTTTTGAACATAATGATTTGAAAGCACTTTTAAATGAACATCCAATAGAATTCCCCATAGTCAGCCTTACTGAAGCGTCTAAAATTAAGGTCCTACAGTCCGAAAATATAATCCATATCCTAATAGCTTATCCCAGGGTAAAACTCGTCTGCCAAAAAATCACAGTCTATCCAGTATCCCACCAACACATCATACTACAACTTCAAGACAACACCGTAGCCGAATGTAACGACGAGATATTAGCAGTTGATGAGTGCGTGGCAACAACATACATCTCAGTCTGCAAGTTAGCAGCGCAAGGGTCCTGCGCACAAGCGCTACCCCCAGTGGCACAGCCTCTTGCCGAACGTCAACAACGATGACGGATTATTAACGTCAAGGAAAACACTATAAGGGTCAGCACCGACGAGGGCCCAGATGTTATTAACTTGAGGGGCGAGTAGTTAACACATACACACTGCACACAATATAACACATATATATTGCACACAATATAATTCATACAAATCCATTCGCTCTAAATACATTCCGCTGACGCATGAGTTCAGTGGCCTGACCATAGCTGGTCAACTATGGTAAGATCATGATACTTGACTATGTCGCAAGCGTTTATGTTAACCATTTATGCTGAGTCGGCTTGCCGGCTGTAGCTGTGTAGTTTTGTAGCTTATGGATTCAGCTTTAGGTTTAGCATAAGATTCTACTTTTGTCTGAATTCAGTTTTGTACTTGATGTTTACTGACAAGGTTCAGAATAAACTATACTACTCCGGCGACAACCGTAAATAATCGTTTTCATATATTAAACATATTGCTGAGCCACAAGGCCAGTGATTGAGGTGAAGTCAAGCCTCCACCGTAAACATCCAAGACCTAAGACGAGATTACTCCACCAGGATCACCACGACGACGTCTGGGAATTCTTGCGAACTTCAGCGACGACGAGGCAATCGCAAAACCTTAATTGGCGCCCAACGCAACAGAATTCACACCTTTAGAATTTTTCCTCACATTTCATGTAAGCTCATTTAAAAAGTTTTCGAATTGTTCATAATAATAGTGTAATTGTAAAAATTATAATTATTGAGTCATATTTTATAAACGTTAACACGTTCAAAATTTATTTTAAATCATTGCTAATCGTTTTTTCGAATTTTGCGGTGTATTTGGTGCTTGATATAATTGAAATCACGAGCATGTGAGTCGTTTTGACATAGGAAGACAGATAAAGGTATAGTGCCTTAGTGATAGTGAAGAAGGTTGGGAAACAGAATATAATAGTGAAGTTCAGAACCACAACCTTAGTCAAGTGCAAACCCCTACTACTAGCCAAGCACACAACCGAGTAGCCATGGACCCATACCAGGTACGTTTAATAGAGTGCTGTTAGTCAAGCTCTGGCATAGCAAGAGGAAAGGCTTCAGTCTACACTAAACGCAATGACAGCCAAGATAGATAGCTTGTGCGTGAAGCTTTAACAAGTCAGAGAGTTTCCAAAGAATTTCAGTCCAACCTGAGAAAAGATGTGGTATCCCACTTGATATCATTAAGTCCGTTCCCGAATTTTTCTGGGGGTTTCGACGAATATGTAGCATGGAGGCAGTCAGCCTGCGATGCGTATGAGCTACTTAAGCCATACAACGGCAGCAGTACTCACTATCAAGCGGTCACAATCATCAGAAACAAGATCGGAGGAGCAGCAAGAGCAGTCTTAGTATCACACAATACAGTGCTTAACTTTGATGCTATATTAGCTAGATTAGATTGTCTTACGCTGGACAATACGTGACTGCTACGACTTTGCTGCAAGCAGTCAAAATGGTCAGATAAGGCTATTTAAGCCTTA
>JBAMCK010000389.1:0-114116 GCA_037075185.1 Drosophila pseudotalamancana | reverse complement strand
TCTACAGCTGGGCTTAACTGTTTCAATTTGTTGTCTTTATTTTATCTTTTAACGAATACGTATTTGCACTCTTGAAATATTATATTGCAGTAACCCCATCGTTTCGTTTTCAATTTTTAATTGAACTTCCAGCTGTGTATTTTGGCTTAAGTTTTAAATCAAGTTCGTGTAGCCATTGGATTTCAGTTTTATCTAGAAGGCCAAAAGCTTTTAGAATCTCTCAATATTTCCATATGGTGCTTGATTGTAATAATTTCTTCCGTCTGTATTTACTTCGTTATCTTCGACTAACACAAATTTTTAATCTTAGCTGGAGATTGTATGGTTTTATGGTTCTAAATTACATTTAATTTATTTGATTCATATAGCCCCATGAATACTAAAAATGCGCTATAACTTTTTTGTTTGTATTCCGATTACTGAATTTTGATACGCTGAACCCATTAAAAATGGTAAACAGTTAATGTTTTTCTGAAAATTGATGTAACAGGCAGAAGAAATCGTAGCAGATTTCAAGTAAGTGTACCCTGGATCGTGCATCAATAGCCGAGCCGATTTAGCCCTGTTCGTTTGTAGTTTGTCCGTCGTCCCTTATATATGAACGTACTATCTCAGTTAAAATAAGAGTTTGGAGACTGAATTCTGTATGTGGTGGTTCATTGCACGTGCGCAGAGTCGAGTTTGTTTTCGATTATCGATAACTCTTTCTGTTTTCTTGTTATCGATAACACGTTTTTGTTTTTCGAGCATATATCCTACATATTACGGTTTTAATTTAAATTATTAAACTTACTACTTATATATATACATTCAGCTGAAAGAGGCACACATTTTGCATACTTCAGATTTTGGATACCGTCTTCCTTCCCACATTTTTGGGGAAAAACTTATTTTTGAAGATAGAAAGTTGCGCTTTGCAACATATACATAGAATAAAAAGAAAAATGTATTACAATAATTTGAACCCATTAAAAATTGGTAAACAGGGTATAAATGTTTTTGTGAAAATATAGTAACAGGTACAGCAGAGGCTTCATGATCAGGATCAACAGCTGAGTCAATTTGCTCATGTTCGTCTGTTGCCCAGTGTCCATCAGTCTTATCCGCATGTATGAACGCATTGCTTTCGCAACTAAAAAGATAGAGACTTCAAATTGTACATGTAGGTTTGCTCGCCCATATAGTTTGTCGGTGACTTTCGATAACTCTTTTCGTTTTCAACCTTAAAGCCAAGTAATCCTTTTAGTTAACTACAGTTTAGTAAGATACTATTGGTCGATTATTTGTTGAACTTCGGTTTTAACTTTGATGGAGAATAAAACGTAGAGACTTAGCTCACAAATGTATAATTTGTTATGCGCTACGTAATTTATTTTCTGCGTATACTTCATAAAGCCGTATCCAATTAACTAACACGAAACTGCACCCGCAGTTTGATTATCATAACCTGGTTATCTTTTAGTTGACATCAACTTTTCGTTTTGGCTTTTTTTAACGCAGATTTTATAAGTCAAGCAGGTAACAGAAGTATTTATCATTGCCGATATTGCTCATCATTAACATATTCGTTTTTTAGAATGAGCTGAAGTACATATAGTCTTCTCAAGTCTTAGTTTAATGTATCTGAATCTACGCTGAACACAAGCTCAGACTAAAAATAAAAATCAATGATATCAACTTTGCCTGTTTTTTCCTTTTAATAGGCTGGGATAAGGCTTTTTATATCGCTTACAATTATTTTTCGATTAGAATGATTATTTACACTATCAAATAATTATCACGATAAATTTCTGTTCGCTTTAAAATTGATGATTGAAAATTGATGATTGAAAATTGAAAATTTCCAAACTTCTTTTAGTGTTTTTTAAAATTTTAATATTGATGTAATACCTAAAACGAGTTTTTTTTCAGACTTCTTTACATTTCGAAATTTCAAAGTTTTAATAAGTACCTATTGCAAATTAAATATACCATAATTTTATCCCGTCAAATTCGTTATATCGAGGTTTCAGCATATACATAAATTATTTATAAATAATATTTTAAAAAGCTTCGATTAGAATGACAAATTATGAAAAATCCATTTCATTCAAATCTGTCGTTCGTTTTGTCCGTATGTAAGTAAAAGTTCTAGGGAGTAAGGACTCATGGTTGTTTCAAATAATTCCAAATTTAAGCGCCATAAATAATAAACCATTTATTAATATTAATAATATAATATAGGATTCGGAAAAATGTAAATAATCATAACCTTTTTTTTAGTTTTGGTTATTGGTTTGTCCGTCCCGGAGTTTACTTCTGCATTCTGCATTTTGTGTTCGTTTTTCCGCAGAAATGGCACAGTCTGGTTGACATTTTCACCCATGTAGCGTCAAGTTCAGGGCTGATATCATGGCCACCATGACGATTTGATAAAAACTATACGCTTTCAGTTCTGATAGTAGATTACTTCTTGTTTGCACCTTTGAAGTGGAGTGACAAATCGCTGCAGACGGCGTACCATATTTACCATATGCGCGAGCACGGCGGAAACCCGATCTCCCTATTATTTTTTTCCATGCCGAAGGGATGAGACCAAATGGCTGGCATTTACTGTTTGGCACTCTCCATTAGCCGGTCGACTGTTCAGCAAATGCAAAAACATCGCTGACGCCTGAATTCCAATTCCTTAAACTCGCTGAACTTGATACCGGGGTATGAGATTTCCGTTACCCATTGGGATGCACTGCGGTCCATAGCATTGCTTAATGCCATAATAAGATTTAAAATAATATCTGCAGATGCGCACCACTTTGAAGCGGCGTTGCCAAAAAATTTACTTCACGCTTCTGTTGCTGCTCCGATGTTGACGCTTACATTATTTTTACAAGTTCCAACTAATTTTGATTTTGCATTTGCAAAATTACACGCCACTGATCTTCCAATAAAGGAAGTGGCGCCAAGACCATTTCTGATGACAAAGTTTGCTCTCACTTTGTCAAAGTTTGTTACCTATAGTTAAAACGCACCGTGTTTCGGTCCGTACAAATACTATGCGTTAATTTCTTAATTCTTAGAAGAAACTACTGCATTAATGACCTATATAAACTGCCTAAAGTTATTTCACAATAATGCCAATAGAGTAGCACATATTTGCTACGACACGACATATATATGTGTATGTACAAAATAACGAAATGATATACATACTCTTTAAATATAGTTTTATTTATTAAAACTATTTAATTTTGTTTAAATTAAATGAATTAATATGTATACAATTTTTATTAGCTCAATTCGAATCAGAATAATTAAAAAACAATTTTTTTTACTAAAATCTAAAACATTACATTTTGTATTTTACACATAAATCCGAATTTCCGAATAAACATCTAAGGAGGAAACCATGGCAATTATACCAATGAATGCAAACTTCTTATTTTTTATGAGTTCTCTTAAACTCGCAGTCAAAGGATTTGCCTTTCAGATTTTTAAATATAAGCAGCAGGCAGTAAAATATTATTCATCAATAATAATAAACTATAAGGTTGATTAACGTATTTTCACAAATTTCATACCACAATCCACATATTGTATATTCAGCATAATGTCAATCTATGCATTGATAATTTTTATTGCCGTAGGGGAGAACAGTCTCCATAGCATCATCAGCAATTCTACAATATTTGACAACTGAGGTCAATATGTATTTCTCATCCTCTCTTTCAATACTTAAGTTATCATATGGCATGGAATAACGGGTTTTTATTTTGTAAATCCACAAGGTTCGTATCTCTATCCATTTTTAATTTATTTTCTGTAGTTTCTACTAGATGTTTTGGAAATATTCTAAAGTAGTCTTCAACATCATCATAAAGGAATTTCTTTTGGCTTAGAGTTATGTTCGATACAGATTCCCTTCCGACTTATCTTAAAAAAATTTGCTTGCAAAATCTACTTTCGTTTAGAGAGTGTCTCTTCTACAGCTGGGCTTAACTGTTTCAATTTGTTGTCTTTATTTGTCTTAACGAATAATGTATTTGCACTCTTTGAAATATTATATTGCAGTAACCCCATCACTGTTTTTCAATTTTTAATTGAACTTCCAGCTGTGTATTTTGGCTTCTTAAGTTTTTTAAATCAAGTTCGCAGCTATTGGATTTCTCAGTTTGTTCAGTCAAAAGCTTTTAGAATCTTCAAAATATTTCCATATATTGTTGCGCTTGATTGTAATAATTTCTTCCAACTCTGTATTTTTTACTTCGTTATCTTCGACTAACACAAATTTTTAATCTTAGCTGGAGATTGTATGGTTTTATGGTTCTAAATTACATTTAATTTATTTGGATCTGTTATAGCCCCAAGAACATTTCAAAAATGCGTGTGGCTATAACTTTTTGTTTGTATTCCGATTGTAATGAATTTTGATACGCTGAACCCATTAAAAATGGTAAACAGTTAATGTTTTTCTGAAAATTGATGTAACAGGCAGAAGAAATCGTAGCAGATTTCTATAAAGTGTGTAAATTCTGGATCAGCATCAATAGCCGAGCCGATTTAGCCCTGTTCGTTTGTAGGTCTGTCCGTCTGTCCCTATATATGAACGCGTCGATCTCAGTTAAAATAAGAGCTTGAGACTGAAATTCTGTATGTAGGTTCTTCTATTGCACGCGCATATCGAGTTTGTTTTCGATTATCGATAACTCTTTCTGTTTTCTTGTTATCGATAACACGTTTTTGTTTTTCGAGCATATATCCTACATATTAAGAGCTTAAATTAAAATTATTAAACTTACTACTTATATATATATACATTCAGCTGAAAGAGGCACACATTTTGCATACTTCAGATTTTGGATACCGTCTTCCTTCCCACATTTTTGGGGAAAAACTTATTTTTGAAGATAGAAAGTTGCGCTTTGCAACATATACATAGAATAAAAGAAAAATGTCATTAACATCGGAACCCATTAAAAATTGGTAAACAGGGTATAATGTTTTTGTGAAAATATATGTAACAGGCAGAAAGAGGCGAGGCCGATCATGATCAGGATCAACAGCCGAGTCGATTGAGCTATGTTCGTCTGTCTGCCCGTGCGTCCATCAGTCTGTCCGCATGTATGAACGCATTGTTTTCAGCAACTAAAAAAGATAGAGACTTCAAATTGTACATGTAGGTTTGCTCGCCCATATAGTTTGTTTGCGACTTTCGATAACTCTTTTCGTTTTCAACCTTAAAGTCAAGTAACTTCTTTTTAGTTAACTACAGTTTAACCGCAAGACACTGGCTATTATCGATTATTTGTTGAACTTGGTTTTAACTTTGATGGAGAATCAAAACGTAGAGACTTAAATTTTCATAAATGTGTATAATTTGTTATGCGCTACGTACTTCATTTTCTTTTGCGTATACTTCATAAAAGCCGTATCCACTCAACTAACACGAAACTGCAACTGCGAATATAGCAGCTTTGATTACTTATAACTGGTTATCTTTTAGTTGACATCACCTTTTTTCGTTTTGGCTTTCTTTAACGCAGATTTTTGGTAAGTCAAGGAGGCAGTCATGTATGTATTTATCATTGCCAGATACGCACTTATCATTAACATATTCGTTTTTTAGAATGAGCGAAGTACATAGTCTTCTCAAGTCTTAGTTTAATGTATCTGAATCTGATAACAACGACAAGCCTGTGACTAAAAATAAAAATCAATGATATCATCCTTTGCCCGTTTTTTTCCTTTTTAATAGGCTTCGGGATAAGGCTTTTTATATCGCTACCTGTTTTTCGATTAGAATGATTATTGAGCACTATCACAAATAATTATCACGATAAATTTCTGTTCGCTTTAAAATTTCTAAAATTGATGATTGAAAATTTCCAAACTTCTTTTAGTATGTTTTTTAAAATTTTAATATTGATGTAATACCTAAAACGAGTTTTTTTTTCAGACTTCTTTACATTTCGAAATTTCAAAGTTTTAATAAGTACCTATTGCAAATTAAATATAACGAAGAATTTTGTGAGTCCCGTCAAATTCGTTATATCGAGGTTTCACAGTATATACATAAATTATTTATAAATAATATTTTAAAAAGTTTCATGATTAGAATGACAAATTATGAAAATCCATTTCATTCAAATCTGTCGTTCGTTTTGTCCGTATGTAAGTAAAAAGGTTCTAGGGAGTAAGGACTCATGGTTGTTTCAAATAATTCCAAATTTAAGCGCCATAAATAATAAACCATTTATTAATATTAATAATATAATATAGGATTCGGAAAAATGTAAATAATCATAACCTTTTTTTTAGTTTTGGTTATTGGTTTGTCCGTCCCGGGGTCCTTCCGTCTGTATGTTCGTATGAGCGTAATTTATTTCGAGGCAATTATAGCTGGAGACTTGACATTTGGGATATATACTTATTGGTGCCATAAACAGACAAAGTGTTACGCTTTTGTATATTCGCCACCTGGGGCGTGACAAATTGGGAAATACTAAAAATTTAGGCACTTAAGGCTGATGGTGAAATATCTACGCCCAAATCAAAAAAAAATAATACAACACAGTTTTTAAACTAGAATCGCTCAATTTTGTGAGTTGCTTACTGTTTCCCCCTTATAGATCATACAAAAAATATTCTTTTTGGTTGGAGAATTTTTGCTAATATGAAGACCAGCCGTTTTCTTTAATACCTAAAAATGTACCTTAAATATTTTTAAATTTACAAAAAAGTAATTTTTGAAAAACCTTAACTAAATTAGAGGGGGTAAATAAAAAAAACTGGTGATATTTATATACTATTAAAAATAACCGAAAATATGTTCCCATTAAACTGAAACAGAGTCTCAAATTTAAACTTCTTACTTACTTCTTTTTAAATTGTCTTTGTTGGTTAGAGAAAGCTTAATATTAAGCTGTATTTCGTAATAAATTCATAGATAAAGAAATCGCTGAAACTTCAAATTTTTGCACAGTAGCAAACTTACGTCATTGACTTGTTTCATTTGAAATTTATTGCCTGGTGAACGACAAATATTGATTTTATTTACATTGGGACGTTGTCGTCTAGGCTGATCGCATTGAAACTTTTATTTAACAGCCATAAGGGTTGGACTGCGTTTGTTTGACAGTTTTTAATGCATTTTTAAGCGCTGACCAGCTCCAAAATTCAATTACTTGGGTTTGCTTTTGCTTTACGAATATGTACGAGACTGGCATTAAATTTCCACTGGGCTCAAACTGTTGCCCACAATGTCCCAGTCACTAGATAAAGCCAAAAGTCGCAGCATTCCTCCATTATAATGAAAACAGACAAGTCAAAATAAACGAGCGACATTGAAGACCAACAGCCAACAATGGCCACCAATGAATTGTATTTCACACCTCATTGCACGTAATAATGTACTCCGCATAATGCTATTTCTTATTACTATTGGACTGTACTACAAGTTAGGGCAATCAAAATCAGTGGTCAGCCATTGATGATACAATATGTAGAATACTATCAATAATACAAAATGATTCTATAGCGAATACTCAAGTCATGTCACGTTTTCGTTCAGAAGGGGAGTGAGTGTAAATCAGGTTTTAAATATATTTATGTAGAATATGTATATATATATATAATTCATCAAGATAAAATTAATCTCTACTTATACGTATAATGTATGTATACTTTTCATATATATCTACTCCTATATGGTATTTGGTCGCAGAAATAATCATTTGACACCGCAGAAAACAGTGAAAATTACTTACAGAAAAAATATATTTAAGCTAATTATTTAAAGTTCTGAAAGACATAGTTTTTTAAGTTTTGTTTCTCGTTTGTCGAGAATTTAATATCTAGGAAGTAAAAAAACACAGTTCTTTACAAACGAGCCTAATGAGCGGATACTTCGGGGATATTGTTTAACATTAACGAAACATATAGATAAAATATCGTTACATTTTTTACTCTGAGCTTATTACAAATATAAAAGGTAGAGACAAGCTTGCTTCTTATCGTTAAGTTTTTATTTAGTTAAAAAAAAAAAGATATCTTGTACATAGTAAGAACTGGAGTTATTATATATATTCAGCTTCACAAGACCCACATTAAGTTCGCAAAAATAATTTTTTAAAACCTAAACCTCATAGCTGTTAGAGCTGGTTTATTTCTAAAGTTGTAATTATAGAGTTTTTGATATTTATGTATTATTAAAAATATAAATATAGTCTAACGAAGTTCGATTGCGACCTGCTTTAATAAAATTATTTTTACAAATATTTAATAATGCGTTAAGTTGGAGCTAAAATTACTGCGTTGCGTCCTTTTCTACGCATGTTCTGACGACATAAGTAACATGTGTACATATATACATATATGTACATTTGCTTATATGTATATATGCTAATATTTACTTACTTATGAGTATGCATGTGTTTGAATGATACGATGTTCTATGCTAATCCGAACATCAACCAAAAATTTGCATTTTACAGCCTTAGGTGCTGGCTTTCATCGCAGGCTAAGCCATTGAGCCATTTGTTCAGTTCCCGCTCCATGATGATAAATTGTTGCTGTGTCCAGACTGACGTATTGTTAGGCTTTGAACAGTGGAAGCCTTGAGCCTTGGGCATCTGCTATTCAATGGAACCGAAAAGCCATATAAGACACTCCAAATGTTTGGTAAAGGCTAGGCTTATGTTTGAACATTGCTTATGTCCTCATAATCATGTGCATACATATGTGTGTATTATGATCTATCCCCCTTACGGCGTCTTATGTGTCTTTTTAAATTATTTATCAATTAGTTGTAAATTATTAATACCAAGCTTGATCGCGTTCAGTAAGCAATGCTCCCATATATTTATGTATGGTTTTATCAGGATCTTAATTTACATATCCGCCTCTGATAAGAAATTATGATTAAGAGCAGTATAACAAGTATACACGTATATAAATGTTTAAACCATTTTGGCAAAATAACTCTGTTTATAACACTATGTTAACTTATGTAGTTGATATCAATTACAATTAAGTCTATTTAAGTATATTGCAAACATACTTATGTATTAAGTGCATGTCATTGGTGTCAAAGAAAATGGCGTCAATTCAGTGGTCTTTTAAATTTGACAATCTACCAGAAACAATTGGGCAAGAAAAATTCAACTAAGAAACGGCGACAAATGCAGCTGCATTTCTGGTTCTACATTAAAAACAGCCGACGACAGACAGCCAGAGCAACAAGAAAGGGGACCAGCATAACAACAACATAAATAATGGCACATCCCATGGAAATGGGACTTTTAAATAGTTTACATACATGGGGAACAGAAGTAATAATGAGCAGCAGAAAGAGTAAATATAGTGAAACAACGCAACATTCAAACTCATTTTAAACTCATTGCATTGTCGCATAAATTCAGCGCTGATGTTTTGACAGCCAGCATCTCAGATAGAGAATTTCAACTGTCTGCCATGTTGACAGCTGCAATAATTTGTATCCAAATGCTACAATCTACTCTGTCAGAAAGTAAACTGCGCACTTAATGTGTTTAAGGCTGAATAACTCATGCGAAAACTAATTTATTTCGGCATTTTAGTCATTTTAGTTCATGGTTCTGGCCAACATGGCCCATACAAACTATCAACTAATGTTGGCTGGAATTTATTCTTAAAGCTGGTACTGGTCAACATGTTCAACAATCAACTAAAGACTCACACTTTACACAGTGAAGCATTCACGAATTTTGCAAGAAATGAAATAGCAGTTCTTTTCATGGTTAAAACAAATCCTAAGAGGCCAGCTGATTGCTTAAAGGTTCGTATTTCACTTGGAATTGAGTTATTTGTTAGCGAAAAGCTTTGAGACTTCCTTAAGTCAGCAAATATTTTATAAGTGACAGAAATAAGGGATTCGTCTAGATTTTATTTATCGTTTTAAATCTTTTTACAAGATCTCAAGAATAAATAACCCACTCCACGTCCTTGTTTCACTGGGTTCGAACTTAGAATTTATTCTTGGCTATTACTGTCAACCACATAATTCAATTGTGATTATTAGAATGTATTAGAAGAAAGTACTTGAAAAAAAAGTATTGAAAAGATGAAGTTTATTTGTATTTCCGACAACCGGTTTTACACTGGTATTAAATAAGTTACACTCTTAAAATCGGGAAGAGTTTTCTTAGTTGGTGGTAAAAAATACGGCATTCATCACATTATAAAATTGAGTACAATAATAAACAGTTTAAATTAAGACGACATGGATTAAGAGTACGGCCTAATGGCATAGACAAAGGAATAGCTTTCCATCGATTTACTCATTTTCGTACTATATTCGTTGAATTTAATTTAGTAGGGCAAATGTTAAATTTGAGTTGCAAACGTGCCATTCCAATCCGAAATTATGCATTTTCTATTTTCTATTATGCACTTTGCATTCCCAAACACATACGCAAATATTGGTGTAAAAGCATTTGCATCAACTCAATAGCTGCAAATGCAAGCGCAGTGAACCGCAGGTAACACAAACGCCATTATCAGCTCATTGTCATTAGCCAGGAGCTGCCAGGTACTTTTCACAGTGGGACATGCATTCTGCTCTGGCCATTTCTAGACAGAGTGCAAAATTCTATTGATTTTTTGGAGCAAATGTTGTGATTCTCAATTGAATTTGACATGTTTTAACTTCCAATCATTAATTTTAGAATCAGAGTAATTATTGTTGTTTAAAAATCATGATACTTACGGCTATAAATTAAGTACAAACACTGGGGTATTAACATATTCATTTTGCTTTATTTAGATCTCTCAAATTTATGTATGAGTCTATATATTAAATTAAATGACGTATTTTTAAAGTATTCTTTATGCAGAATATTTTACTGTCGGCCTCATCTTTCTTTTTCTGTTTTTCCCAAAGACTAATGACAAATGTGCAAACAACCGTGCTGTGGCCTCAAGGGCAGGTGTGAAAGCCGCTGGGTCAGCATATTTTGTTGTGCTGCCTGGACTCGGAAATGTAGGTGTACCAGTTGGTTTTTCTAATGCAAATTCTATGTCGCTTTCGTGGCTTTGTTTCCAATGAGAAAATAGAAAGTTTTGTTTGCTTTTGTGTTTTATACCTTCGCCAGATGAATGCATGTCTGTCTACGCAGAGGTCAAACGACGTTGTTATCAAATGAATACCTACCTTTTAGGCTAATCAACAACAACAAACTTTATTTCATCTTCCTTATATTTATTTTTGATAATATGCCAATCAAATCATGTGTTTACAGAATTTAATTTAACAGATGCATTTATATGTTTGGTTCTAAAAGTGGTTATATAAAAGTTACTTTAAATATTCAAGCATTTTTTCGACACGCGATGATAGTGGGTATATTTTAGTCACACATCGAACACTTTCACTTATTTTTGTGCGGATGTTTTATTTGCCATGCATTTAATTTCCAAAGTTTTTGCGAAATTCCCCTAACATGAATTGTTATTCGTGAAACCAATTTAATCGCCCTCTCTTGGCAATTCTCATTGCATTTGCTGACTTTGATTGATATCGAAAAATTCACTAGTGGCAGAGGGCTATACTAATACGATCTTGATTGATTGGCTCAGGTGCAGCGGAAACAGAAAATTAAATATTAAGAATTTATAAGTCAATGTGAGTTAAATCAATTCCCAACTTCAATATATGCTAAAAGTTGTGGTGTTTCTATAATACAAATACTACACAATACCTCTAAAAACACAGTCAAGGAAAAGTTTGTCGAATAGGTTATGCGTAATTTGTCATCATTGCCTCATCTCTAATTGCAGCGACTGATATAGTTAGACAAATGAGACCGCTATCGGCAACTGCCAAATTACTTACAAAATCATTAATAACTGGCGTGCCATATATTTTTTTTCATGACACACTTCTCTACTTTTTTAAATTTGTCCTCAATTTAGAGAATAATTAAATTGTATGGCGGTATACTTAATATTCATCACTAAATATTCATCATGACTTTGCTATGTTGGGAAGTGATCCTTAGACTTCCCGTTTGTGAGTCTGTGAACAGTTCACTGAGACACACGTTCTTGTATGTATGGCTTGGTAGGCAGAAGCGTATCTTTAAAGTATTTTAAGTGACTGTTAAGCTGTGGAAAATATTAATTTTGAAGATTTGTTACCTACTACTATTTGTTCTTGATTAGCTACGCCCTTGTAGACATTGCATCTTTATAGGAATACCCTTAACCCAGTGAAAATGAGAATTCATCATCAATATAGATGAAAATACGCTTATAGATATTCGAATATATCTCCCACGCCATAATAACGCTATATATGTATATACAAAGGTTATGAATAACTTACATATAGATTACACATATAGATTATACATAAGATACTTAGACAATAAGCGGCAAAATTATTTAATTCGGTATTACATTTTCAACTTTAGATTTATTTTTATTGTCGAACTTCATTTAGATAAGACGCCTTCTGCGACAATCAGTTCACTTTCAAATAAATGTGATTAAGGTGTGTGCCACTAAGTAGACAAGTGTGACTAATGGCGCTCCAGGAGCTGCACCTGCAGAGGAAGCCACGACCCATGAGGCATTAATAATTAAATCGAGAGGCGTCCCGAGTTGTCGCGAGTTAAATGCCAACAAATGGGACGTGTTTGAATTACCCTTAACGGTTATTATAAAATACCACCTGCGGGTTATGTGTTTGTATTATAATATAACATTTATTTTGGAGCTTTTTAATTAATTGTCTTAAGCGAGGGAAGTACCAGATTGTCTCACTTCATTTTTCTGAGATCCGAGATAATTTTTGGTTGTTACGTTGTTGTTGCACCCATTTGCTCAAAAGCATTGAACCCTCTTTGTTCAAATTATGGAGATGAGCGAAATTAATATAATATATTAGGAGGGCATATTTTTTAATCATCTAGTGTGTACTTAATCTGCACGTTTTAATAATTGTAAATACTGTGTGGATAATATTTTTTACAGTGTTGCGCAGTCAGATTATTTTTTCTCTGTGTATATGAATGGGATATATTTGAAAACTATCAACCCATATATGAGTAGCCCGGATATCTAGGCCTAGACCTGGCATTCGAAACCGAGATTTCGTTGTTCAGTTGCGTTTCTGATTCTTGCAGAGCTATTTTAAATAATTATAGCTTGTAATTTATAATGATTAGAACAATTTTGTATTTCAATATATTTTGAAAGCTGTCACAGTACGAATAATTTAAGTCAACTTAAGGTCACTGTTTGCCCGTGGCAGTATTTTGACTCTTCAAAAGCTCGTACAGCCGCTAATACACTCGCCCTGGACCCTGCTTCTTACAGCTATGAATAGCTGCTGCCTTAATGAGTTTTTCAGTTGAAAACATATGTTGGCCATACAAAGACACATAGGATCACATAGGATACCTACAAGTGCATATGTATGTGTGTATCTTGTGCACCTAGATTTCATACGGATACGAAATGCACAAAATGGCAAATCGTTATTCAGGGCAAACAAACAATGAAGCAAGAAAGTGTGTGAGACACTCTACAGCCAGGCTAAGCAAATATTATACTATGAAAACATTTGTGTGTAACAGAAGTTCTAACTTATTTTAGTGGATAACAGGGAAAATAATATATTTTAGAGCATATATAAATAATCTGTATAGGTATTGTGTTCTTTTGTAAGTAATAATTACACATACTCGACTTTTCAAATACTCTTCCGTACAGGGTATAAATTGAAACTAAAAATGAGAGCACAGAACTGCAGCTGTTGACGTTAATGTGGCAAAGAGTGTACTGCCAAAAAGCAAAAACATATTGCAAAAACCCACACTTGTGTTCATATACATATACTACATACATACATATGTGTGTGTACATATGCCCATACATAGAAATACATACATAAGGCGAAATATGCAAATACAAATTTTTTCGCCGCTTTGTGTGAAAATGCTTTCAAGGTCAATTTGATAGCGAGTCGAATATGCAACACAAGTTCATGACGTCACATCCAACTTAGGCCAAAATGGAAACGGACCGCTAGTGGTAAACACCCTTTGGGCCACATCCTTGGGCACCTCCTGAAAACATTAATGCAATTTGTCATAAATTACATACCGTAAATCGAGGCGCAAAGCAACTTAGCTGTCGTATAATGGCATAGTTAATTGCAGGACACTTGCTGTCGTCGTCCGACAAAGGACCCCATTTTCAGCACCCGAATGTATGCCTGTGTGAGGATTTGTATCCGTATTTGCAACACAAGTTTATTGCATTTGTGTGACTAAAGTCACTTTCTTAAATTTGGTGAAAGCAAAGCTGTGGTATACTTCCGTTGTGGTTACTATAAGCAAAGGTTATTAAACGTTCGCATAAACAAGACTTAAACATCTTTAAGCACATACCATGTATATTCTTATGCTTGTTGTTATTATTGAGCATTCTTTTACTACTCTGCAGTAGTCCAGAAATACATTTTTGTTCTTGACTATAATTTACAAAGCAATAAAATGTTTCAAAATCAAGACTTTTAACATGCACATTTGCAATAACAATTTGGTAGGCAACCCTGAATGAAACAAAAATGCAAAAAAATGTTTTTGCTATTTTAACACACTTCAGAGACCATATTCCCATTTACCTTTGTTACTTTTTCCCATGCTCTCTTCATTTTGTTGCACATTTTTTCCAAATATTTTTGTTGGCACTGGGTCAAACTATTTTTTTGAATTTATATGAAGCGCAGCTAAATTAAAGTTCTGAGCCTGCATTCATCTCTGAAGTTGACTTGGTCCGCATTTTTGTTATAATTATTTTGCAGGCTGTACCTCAAGTGGCAATTTATCTTTGGCTCTACAGTTTAACCAACTGTTCAATTTTAATATACATTAATATACCAAAATATTCTGTTCTCATCAATGCAAGCAAATGTCTTATTATAGGTATGATTTCAAAAATTCTCTATGTTAGTTACCCAGTAAGAGTTGAAGAGTAAAAAGCTTCAAACTTTGAGTATACCTTAAATATTTGGTATAGATTACTTCTGGTTACCATAAATTAAATACTTTTCATAGACTATTTTTGACAATCGACACTTTAATTTAAGAAGAATATGGATTTTAAGGAAATGCGTAAATTAAAATTCTACAGATACACAAAACTAAAAACTAATTTTTTATAATAATTTATTATATTAAATATATTTCATTCAGTAAGGGCCCTGGATGGGTAGACCATTTCCTCTACAGCATTTGAGAGAGCACCTAAAAATGGTTCTTGGTTGATTTCTTCTGGCTATGACCGACTCTTGATTACCTCTAGAGCAGACAGACGTCACGAAACGAGTGGCTGAGTGCTTTGCAATCTTCGTGGGCTTAGAGAACGAATGCTGAGCATGTGCCAGTCTTCATGGCAGTCGTACTTGAGGATTTGCGCTTTTAATGCACTTCCTGAACACGCGCGTCCTCGTTTATGTTCATCGTGTGCCATGGCACAAAAGGTAATGAGCTGCTCTCCGTGCCACAAACGCCACACAAAAGTCAAAATGCGAATATCTGTGACGCGGATACTGCGGGCCAGGCAAGAAGGTGAGCCTTTTTTCGGGCCACAGAATCGAGTTTATTTAGTGCTTAAAGTGCGGCTCCTTTATCAGTGTCTTTGTACACCATATGGCAATATTCAGCGAATTTAATATTTCTTGCGAATATTTGGTACGTAAAATATGCTAGAATGCCGGGCTTCGTGTAAACATCACCAGCGCACCGGCAATATGTTACTTTAGTGCATGGCAAGTGCAAATATATATAATACACATACACATAAGCATATACACTCTCTCGTTACTCAGCAAGCGGCATCCTTACCTGCCGGTTAGCTACACAATCCCATTTATCTTAGAGTGTGAATTTATCAAGTGCCAGCAACAAAACATAACCAGCTTGAAGCCACAAGTCATTTGGAATTTGGTATCAATAAATCGCATCTATTGAGTATCAAAGCATATCTGCTAAGAAATTTACACCTTAAGCTTATCCATATAAATATTCGTGGTCAAGATCAACAGCCGCGTCGTCTTAGCAAAGTCCGTCTGGTTTGCCTTTGGTTTGTATACCTTCACGATTCCTTAACAGTCAATGGTCTTCTAACTGGTATAAATTTGCAGATAGAAAGGGAAAAACTGTGATCAATCTGAAAATGTTGGTTATTCTAATGTTCGGTTTTCACACTTATACGAATATCCAAAAGCTTTGATTACAATCAATAAATAAATATAATAAATATAAATGACGAAATGATTCAATAAACACACGCTTATAAAAAATAAATAGATACCTAATTTGGTAAAGAAGTTCAACAACCGAGTCAATTTAGGCTTGACCGCCTATATGTATTAACGCGTCTATTCATATACAAATCCACTTTTCACTTTTCATGGTTATTAGAATGAAGAAGCTGGAGTCATCAATTTTGGAATACATGTTCATTCTGGAGTTGTTGTGTAAGAATGTAGAGATGCAGCAACTTGACTAGAGTTTTATTGTTCAATGTTATTTCCATTTGACTGAGTTGAGTCTCTTAACTAATGTGTGTGTACATGCTTATTGTTTCTTAACGAATGCCAATTTGTGCACCATACTTTTGAATTAATTAATTGAAGACAAACTGTTCTTTTCAAATAGTTGGAAGTTATCATTCTGGGGAATGAGCCGTCAGCCGTTAGACTTATGGAGAAGCTCTGTATGTAAAGAAATGGCTGAACTGCCTTGAATTTGGCCCGCTGTCGAAAACTTTCCATTGTTAATCAAGTTTACTTTAAGACCAAGATTTTCACGCAAATTAACATTCGCATAACTGACTTGGTTGTAAGCCAAGTTACCAGCACTGCAATCTCTTGGTTAGAGCCATAGTCGAAGCAGTCGTTTGGGCCATTTGGAAAATAATTTATATTTTTGTGAAAGAAAAAGTTTGGGATTGCAAAATGCAAGCTCAGCAGCTGGTCGACCAGCATTTGACTAAAAACAAAAAAGGAAGGATACACCAAACCAAAGAAAGCTGTGCTTAACCGCTCAAGAGGCCTTCGAAAATGTATGTGTGAAACGGGGTGCAGAGCAAATCAATAGACTGAGAGGCATCTTTCACCCTGTCGTAATACTCATGTACGATGTACCATGTAAATATGGACATAGGTCATATATGATAATGCAAGCACCATAAACTAAATTTCTTGATAAAAAGAAAGGATACGCCATCTCACATAAGTCGAGCGAAAGCAAAATGTAAGCTCCAGTTGCTGCGTACAAATTGCATTTTATATTTACAAATGCACGTGGAAGTAACAAAGAAAGTCGGTCCCGAAAGTCCGCCTTTACACTTATTCAAAAACTTATATAAATAAATATATTATACATAAGTATATATGTATTTAGGTATACGAGTATATAGACGAGTAAACGGGGCCAAGTGTAACACCATTTCAGTGCTTGCTGTTGAACAGGGACGTACAAGCCACAATTAAGTAGAAGGCCGGGTGAAGGCCACCGTAGAGAAGTGGCCCGGCGGTGAGAGAGAGAGCGAGAGAGAGAGAAAGAGAGAGAAAGAGAGAGATAGAGAGAAAGAGAGTGAGAGAGAAGTGGTGGAGGTTGCTGTCGTTGACGTAGAACTCGGCATGAGGAACATTATTTTGTTACCGACCGAGCTTAAGGGCAAGAAAACATATGTTGTTCTACCCGTGGAGCAAACCGCAAAAGTGTTACGTACTTTAAGGGCAAAACTCACATAAATATTTAATTCAGATGACTTGACACCCACACACTTGCAGAAAGAATGGTGTAGAGTGTTTTTAACGTCTCAATTGCAGGAGCACTCACAGTGGGGAATTAAATGTTGCAAAAAGAGTAACCCATATGCCACTTCCCCATTAAACTTGCCACAGACCGAATACCAGAAGCTACCAAGTGCTCCAACTTCGGATGAATAAATAATGTCAACAGACTTATAAGAACAGTCTTTGATGAGTAAATAAGGTAATTTTGCAGAGTTAGAAAATTTACATTCATTCCATCCCAAAAAATGTTATTAAATAATAAATATTACAAATTTTCAGATTTAAAGGCAAATATATATTATTTTCCACGTTCGGATGAGAATTAAAAAAAACATTTCTTTGCAATTGAATATTCATTTAAATTTTATTTAATTTATCCTATGAAGTAATTGTAGGATTAGAATTAAGTTAATCGTGTGTACGTCCGAAACTTCGATCAACCAACCAATATATTATTAAGTGAGCTTATGAGGTTATATTCATTATAGATATGTAGATCCAATATTTTTGTTATCTTCATACTGAAAAGTCCACTCATATTAATCTGTATTAATTCTTTTAAACATTTGTATATTTAGGAATCGGGAGTTACTATATTGTTTCAGTGTCGGCAAATTGAATGGGGAATTATTAAATCACTACTTCAGGAGTCAAATATTTTGAGCTATCAAGCTGGGTATGTCGCTATTCCTCTGTTGGCATAGCTTATTCCTACTCATTAGCGATAGGAAAGCCAGAAAAGATTGGCAATAGTCTCATTTTACAGGCAGGCGAGCTGAAATGCGGCAGGACAAGCATTAGCGGGGACAAATTACTTAAATTGGATGACGAAGCTGTCGGGTGCGCCTTGAGAGTTGAGTGCCAGGTTTTTCCTTCTCTATATTTGAATTGACTTCGCTTTAAAAAAGGTAACCGTGCTACCCTGATGTTTGTTGTTTATACACTTTTATTGACTCGAGATCTCCTGCGGCAGTTTTACGTGGGACACATTTAAAAGTAACAAATAATTTTGCCGATGCAAGGTGAAACTGTATTATTTTGCAAATCAAAAGTTAGTTTCAGCTTACGAAGCTCTGATGCTCCGAATAACCATAATTAAAGTCCAAATCCCTGCTGATTGTGCGTTAAGCTTGCTTAACCCACTCGCTGACAATTGAAACTAACGAAAAACAGAACCACCTGCCACACTCCGTTAATAATTCGGTCCACCTAATTAAAGCAATCTGCAATTGGCTAAATTGCTCAGCAAACTAAATTATTATCTACTTCACTAATTGCGAGTCTTTTTCCCATCTTAGTTGGTCACACAATCTTCTTGATTATGTTCCCAAGTACACAGTTAGATTTCCAAATATTATATTCATATTCATCAGACATTTAAACAATTGTTTATAATCAAACACAATACTTTTGAATTAATAAAAATTGATCTTTGTTAGATTCTGTTTCGCAAAGGGACGGCTGTTCCATCCGTCCTTATGAACGCAATTATACACAAGCTGGAGACTAGGATTTAGGATTTAGGATTTATGCTTACTGGTACCATAAATGGACTTAGTTTTTAGGTTTTTGTATATTATTTGAATATAAGTAGGTGTATACTATGCGGACGTTTTAAGGTAATAGTTATATTCCACAGTTTCAATGATAGAATCTCCAAATTTGTTGAGTTGCTTACCGTTTACCTCCTCTACAGATTGCACAAAAATATATATACATACATACATACAAAATTAATGTGCCTTAACAGCAACTAATTTAAAAAATTTATTATGTGATCGAAATTGCGAATCGCAATTTAACGAAATTTAAAAAAAACCTGCTTGATTTAAAAAATGTTTGAAGTTGCCAAAAATTTAATTTTGAAATACTTAAATCAATAATTATAAATTAATTAGTGGTGGATACCATAAGTGGGGATTAAAGCATTTAATTGATTTTGTGTAGTATTTAACTGAAACAGAGTCTAACGAAGTCGCTAGTGCACGACTTTAACGGTCTTGGTAGTTTTAAATTAGCATTAGGATAAATAAAGTATGTATATGTATATGTATATACTCTATTATACTCCAAGCAATCACTATTTATAATTATTTTAATACCCTTAACCGATTAAAAAGTGGGTAAACAGAGTATAATGTGAAAATGTACATATTTAACAGGCAGAAAGGGGCGTCACCGACTCCATTAAGTATATATATTCTTGATCAGGATCAGCAGCCGAGTCGATTCGGCCATGTCCGTCTATTCGTATGAATGCGCCGATCTGAATAACTACAAAAACTACAGCGTTCAATGTATCTATTGATTACACGTTTTTCGAGTATTTCTCCTACATTTTAAGAGCTAGAAACGTACTATACATATATTCTGTTAAAGGAGACACACATTTCGGATTTTGGATATCTCCCCCGTTTTCAAGTTATTGGGAAGCAGATCTTATTTTTAATTTTTTGAAGATAGAAAGTTGCACTATAATAAACTTTCATTAAGATGGGATAAAAAACAAAAAAGTTATAGCCTCGCGTATTTTAAATTTTCGCAGAGCCAGCTCTAGTTGGGAGCTCTAGTTTTCGCAGTGCTAGCTCTAGTCGAGTCTGCTCGACTAGAGTTTTGTTACTTGCTTAACTTAAATAAATTTCGAATTTTTCAAAAAGAGTGCAACACATTTCTCATTAATCTTCTAAAATGACTTTGAAACTAATTCGTGGAGCTTAAGTAAAGTAAGACTGAATAAGACTGTTATAAACGGGGTTGTTGCATAAAGCGTTGTTTGAGTTAAAAATTATCATATGTGATTCTGTTTTGAGTACTTTATATATTCAAAGACCAAGAAAAAAAAACGCCTTATCGAATAATATAAATGATATGTTCGTCTTTAAAATAAATGTAGAAATTACATACTTCAAGTATGAAGCTTAATAACTATAGTGGTGGATACCCATATTAAACCTAATTAATTTCGTGATAATACCTTCGTACCTAGGAAATACTCGTATTGTGTTAAGACCTTATCTGTTATCCACATAAATTTATATTGCAATTTAGGTCACCAATTTTGATAGTGGCAAAAACATTAGTGTTTATACGAACTATACATATCCATAAGATCAATATATTATTTTTCTCTTAGAAAAGACAATACAAATTCAAAATTTTACCCAGGGTGTGAATATTCCAATATTCAAATATTCTTATCAATTAATACAATAAAGTATTTTCATAACATAATACATTATATTACATAATACATAATACTGCAATTACATTATTGATTATATTCCTTTTGGTTAGCCTTTAAATGATATAAAAGAAATGTCAGAAAACAACGATACAAGAGGAATTTAATGATCTAAGATTTGCTAGACACGACTACATCTTGTTTTAAAAAAAAAAACATTTTATTTTCGAATTTTAATACATGTTCATATGTATATGTCCATTATCTGAGTATCTTATACCACAGCTCAAATAAGAGTGATAAATGACCAAAACGTGACGTGGCATTTGTAAAAGCTATTTGCCCATTTAGGATCCACCCAGCTCAACAGCAGCTGGGTCTGCAATTTAAACTTTGTCAGGATATTTGGAGAGGAACTGCAATAAAGTACGTGTGAATGCATGTCATCGTATGAATTCAGTCATCACTTTTATTTTTGTATTTATAATCTACTGAAATTTAAGTGCACTAAGATCTATCGAGGACTGCTTAAATACTTAAATACAAATACTTACGAATATTGTTTAAGAAAATTATCGATCTTTAATAAATGTAATTTTTAAAATAGATTCTCATTAACAGATTGTTCATGGATGAAATTCACTGCTTATTACTCTGTGAAAAGTTATAAATCTAAAAAGATAGATTTATTTAACTAAGCCATCTTTATCAGATCACTATCGGGTTATTTGTAATAATTAAATATTCTTATAACAATAAATTTGCAATTTGTTAAGCTTTCAGTACACGGTGCAATACAAGAGTCCTGAGTTGAGTATTCAAGACCTTACTCAATATCAATACAGCTGAAAAGACAATAAGGTAATTTACATAAATTTACAAATACACATAAGTATTCGTTTGATTATGTATGATATATATTTATACATCGTTGTCAGTGAATTGGCTGTTAAAAATATTAAATTTATTAGGCTTCACGTACTTTTCGATATGATTAAATAGTACGCTATATAAAACATTAACCAATTTACACATAAAACAACGCTAGTCGAGTGTGCATGCTAGCAGATACCCCGAGTACGTGCACACATACACACATACACACATCAGATTTCACACAGCAAGCAATGAAAATTGCGTTGCAGAGCGCACATAACTATTTTGTTTATCATTCGACGGGAAGCGTAACTTTTATTTTCAGAATTGAGTTTTTACTAATAAAGTGGAATTTGGAGGTATCCAAAGTGTGTAAAATATACTATAAATTTATATATATAAATATACACAAAATGCACTACAGGTATAACGACAAATTTTTGAGCCTAAAAGCATCTATATAGTGAAGCAATATTTACATCTACAAAGAAATCCAAATAAATGCTAACTAAGTTTGTCTGTCTGTCCGTCTATCCGTCAGTACGTCCGTATGTATGAACGCAACTACATGAGTTGGAAAATTTCATTTTCAATAACTCTTTCCGTTTTCTTGTTATTGACAACACGTTATAGTTTTCAAGCATATCTCCTACATCTGAAAACCTACAGGTATCAAGATTACGGTATATACATATGTATATACGTATATATTCAGGTAAGGGAGACACAACTCTTTTCATAATTCAGATTTTGAATATTTAGTGTAATTGACATATTCCAAAAACTTCAATATGATCGGATCATAAACAAAAAAGTGAGAAACTCTAGTCGAATGTGCTCGACTATTAGATACCCTGAACCCCGCGAAATGCCGTTATCAATACAACTTGCTTACTTCTCTATATGCTTACAGAAGAACATACGCATAGACAAGAAAAAATGAATTAACAAGTTGAACTCAGGGTTAAAAAGACGCAGCGGCCACCGCTAGTGATGTTGGCGCTGCGCTGTCTCGTAATACTGTCGCTGATACTTCAAAAAATAACTTTAAATAACTCTAACTCTTAAGTTGTAGGAAATATGCTCGAAAAATAAAAATGTGTTATCGATAACAAGAAAATTATAAGACAGATATAAAGACGGACATGGCTTAATCGACTCGGCTGTTTATCCTGATCCAAAAAAATACATATGTATACTTTATGGGAACGGCCACGCCTCCTTCTACCTGTTACATATATTTTGACAAAAAAATTATACCCTGTTTACCCATTTTTAATGGGTTCAGGAGATAATTATTAATTAATCCTGTATGAGCGGCAGTTTTACAGCTAACGAATAAAAAAGAAAAAAAAAGTTCCTCATCATGGTTGGAGCCCATCTCCTCAAAAAATAAATTATAATAAAATCTTAGGCCCGTCACAATATTTATTTGACTACATTAGTTGCAGTTAGCAATTCATTTGTGATCGAAATGTGACTCGCAATTTAACGGAATTCCAAGAATTCAATAAACTACTTGCAAAAAAAAAATTCTAAATCTATGATTGATACCGAAGTTTGTGGCGTCCGATTTCAGTGCTCTTATTTCTTTTATTTAAATTTAATTCAAATTTGTTTTAGTAATTTTCGTTTATAGCAACTTCTGAAAGTATTTTTCATTTTTATTGCTATTTTCTACTAGAGAAATTTGATTTAAGTCGCGACAGTCTTTGCAAAACTTTTCTATAATTATAGATATTTGCACAAGGCATTATTTTCAGATGTCATTTTATAAATGGTATTCGATTAATAATTGCTATAAATAACTTTATTCATACTGTTAGCTGATGGATCATGGTTAGCAGCAAATTGAAGTTGCTATAAAAGTAGCGGTGAGTTAATCGGTTTGAGGGTTACTGTACAATGCTAAAATAATTATTGCACGGAATACGAAGTACTTAGTACGATAAATTTTATTTACACAGTATTTTTGTATATATAAGAGATTTTACAAATTCGAATTTGTATTCGATAGATATTAAATATAACTAAATTCTAGTAACTAACAATAGACCATTATAAAGGACAGGCAGTGGCATTTGCATCAGCATCTCGTTTATTATGGGCCTGTCCCAGCTGACTAAGGCAAAACTTTGGGCAACTTACGAACTTGGCAAGTTGGCAAAATTTTTAATGCAGCTTTTCATCAAATCGAGAAAACTTTTGCTGGACGATGGCGCCAAAAGTGAAGGCATCGATTGATTTCAGAGCAAATGATTTGCGTCGAACAAACTACGAGCCGAATGCTAATCGAGTACCTCAGCACCGGCAGCTTACGAAGATTCAGGGGCGCCGTAAAGTAAATTGTCCAGTTTTAATTTGTTTATCTTATCGGCTGTGGGGGCCCCATGGCCGGGCCGTCCCCAGAATGTTTCGAATGTGTTGAAGTGCTGATTGCACAGGTCTCGGTCCCTCTGCCTCGAGAAGCTGACAGAGCGCCGCTTCTGCGATATTTGCACATTCAAGTCATGGAGGTAGCGCATATCGGCGGCCGTTTGTATCCTGCAAGGATGCCCCATTTGATGGTCGATGTTGCATTCAAGGTTGATGTTGTTCAAATTGTTGATTGTTGCATTGATTAGTCGTTTGTTTTAAACGTTTTGGTTTCGGGTTTGATTTTGGTATTGGTTTTGGATTCGGTTTTGGTATTTGTTTTGCAAACGAATTTTGCGCGGGGATACATAGAAGATTTGCATTATCAATTGAATATGTTGATATTTGGTTGGTTGTTCAGTTAGTTTGGTGAATTTGGGTTTGCTCTTTTGGTTGCTATACTTTCACTTGTATTATAATAGATATTTTCTTGCTGGATGAGCCAAAAGAAGTGATAGAGAAACCATTAAAAACACAAAAACGACGCAATCGTAGCAAATAATATTCAATGGCTATGAACTTTGAAAGATCAGCTTAGCTCACACTCAGCTCCAACTTGTTTTTTTTTATTTTTTTCGCAGAGCAAGCAAACGAGAAACGGCAATGGAAGTGGTAACGGAAATAGGAATGGAAACGGAAACAGATACAGGTGCAAGACACTGAGATCGAACCAGGAACAGAACAAAATATATTGGGACAGAGACAGTGACAGATACAAATAAGACACAGATAAAGATACAAAGACAACAAAGATACACCCGAATATACAAGAGTTGAAGATGGACTAGGACTAATGGATGTGCAGGGTGAGACGCTTTAGGCAACAGGTAGGTGCTCGCGGCAGGGCTGGGTCGCAGCCGCAACTGCAGCACTGCATCTTGCAGTTGAGATTCTTGGACAGACGCTTCATGTGACTAATGTTTTTGATGATGTTTCTGATATTCTGCTCTTTGTTGGGCTTTGTCTTGTGCTTGGGGGGAGCGTACCTATCATGTGAGGGCGTCCTCTTGGTCACATCCGTGCTGGAGAGGCTGATCGGCCTGTGCAGCCCACGCCTGCGCGCCAACAGTGGCACCAGCTCAACACCACCGCCTCCGTTCTCGATTTGGGCATTTGGCGTAGCGGTACTGTTGCCGGTGCTTGCCACGCATGGTCCTCGAGGCAGCTGTGGGCATGGCTTCTTAGGTTTGCACTCCTTGGGGTGTAATGGCAGGTCGCATGTAGGTGGATGCGACGCTGCTACAGGAATTTTTCTAGAGGGCTTAAATGGACTGGAACTCTTCGTGGCTGAGCAGGTGCAGGTGCAGAGCTCGCAGCATCTCTGGGGTTTGGGTGGCTTGCTAACTCTCGATTTGCGAAATGTATTTTTCTCAGCGGGAGTCACGGGATTGTCTTGGTCCAGATCCTTAAGCATTTCCTTATTTGTCCAGCCCTACAAGGAATTAAGTTTGTTAGGTGCTTGATAAAGCTTTTTGGGAGTAAACCTCACCAGCGACTTCATAAACGTGTTGCCTACTTGTATGGGACTGCGCCAGGGCTTGCCACCCGGTCCGGCCCTGCCCCAAGGCTCTTTGCATGGCTGAAAGTGTGAAATGGTGCACAATTAATATCGCCCCTCACTGTGGACAGTAGCTACCCGCTCACCGGCTTTTCCAGTTTCGCCTGCAGCTTCTTTTTCTGGGATACGAGCTTCTCCTGAAGCGGGTGCTCGCTCTCACTGTTGACAACAATCTTGTCTAGCATCGACTTGCCTTTGCACGGCGGAGAGGGCCTGTACCGCAACTCTATGTCCACGTGCGCTTTATTGCGAAATGACATTGAGGGCTGCTCTTTCAGTTTGATGTGGACACTCTCACCGTCGGCATTGTGGCCCAGGGTGACTCCAGCCTTAAGCGGATGCTCCCGCTCACAGATAGTCACAGTGCTGCTCCGCGGTCCGCTCTCTTGCAGATGATGAATTGAATGGGCGTGTGTCATACGGCCGGCCTCCGCCGGTAGCGGCGGATGGTGATGATGATGATGATAGACGGCTAGTGGATTTTTGCGGCACTTTTTCTGCATGGAGAAATAGTCATTGTAGCGACAAGGCTGAAGGGAGTTTATCCGATGAGCGGTAGTCTGAAACATAGAAATGTATGCATTACATAAGCCACGCCTGCGCCTCCGTACAAAACTTACAACTGTGGGCGTTGAGTGCAGTCCGACTGCGGTAATATCCTTGCGTCGCACCTCCTCATTGGGAGCACCCCCACCCGGTCTACCCCAGGGGCAATGCTTAAGAAACAAATCGTAGTACTGCAAAAAACACAGAGATAGTGATAACACACGTATACACACGTAACATACGTATACTAATATGTATATATAATGAAGACGTTATAGTCCAGGTATCAACAAGTAAGAAAACTGTTCTCGAGTGTGCTGAACCCCGTGCACTGATACACACAAGCACGCCGCAAGCGACTAAAATTGTACTGCAGAGTGTACATCGCGTTTTCTTCAAAAATGGGTGGGGGCAGGTGTACAAAATGTTCAAAGTATGTATATTCTTTAGCAGAGTACACATAGTAACTTTGATACCTTTAGCTTTTAAGATGTAGGAGTAATGCCCGAACAACTAATCTATAAGAGTTATCGATAACCGAAAACATACTCGTTATGAGTCTGCTATAGCAGAACCTGCAATTGCTCAACCCGTTCATACATAAAGACAAGCGGACAGACGATATTGTAGCCAGTCGGGCGTTGACTGTTGTCAAAATGATTTCATTAAGGCATAAATCAATGTCTATGTCAAAGTCTGATATGTCAAAGCAACAAATTGCTAAACAATATATTTCAATTAATAAAAAAAAAGATTTAGATTTCTTTAAATTTCTTTATACCAAGGTTTTACTAATAAGCCCCTATAGCGAATCAATAGATATAACGAAGATTTTGCGAATTCCCTCAGATTCGTTACATCGAGGTTTCAACATATGGCACCCATTTATGAGTTTGCTTTATCGATTCTCTGGCAGCCTATATTTGCCACGGAACCTGGCTCATTCCGTCCGTCTATCCTTCCGGTTGTTTACGGAAATTGACAATGGCCAACCCTCTCGCTATTGTTTGTAGGTTGCTGTTATAGTTGCAATGTGGTGCGGTTTGCTTTTCATTCACCCATTTCTTCCAACTCGAATTCCGCCGGATTCGAATCACATTCGCAATCATAAACACGCGAATTGATGCCAGTTAAGCTCAGTGACCGACTATATTGCCTTTGCTTTTGGTTGGCTGCTTCTCTTGATTATGAACTTATTGGAAAAGTCAAACTTGTCGAAAGGTTTGTTGAACCAATTTCTGGCTAAGTTATTACATTTGCTTACAATAGTTCTTTGAACTCGCCTCAAGTGTGGGTGCAGGAGCTGGTATTCTTATATAGAAAGCAAACAAGTTTTTTTTAGACTTTATTGGTTTTGTCCGTCCATCCGATATTTGCTATATATACTTATTAGTACCACAAGCACATCAAGTCTTAAGATTTTATATATCCGCCTTTGGTTTGGTTTGGTAATTCGGGAAATACTTTATATTCAGTTACTTAAAGCATTCGTAATTTTGTTGAAACTAGAGACTTTGAATTTTGAATATAAGCTGGCACATACTATGCGGACGTTTTAAGCTTATGGTTTTCTACTCCCAATGGGGGGTGTGGAACATCAGAAAAAACTATATCTTCCACAGTTTTAAAGCTAGAATCGCCAAACTTAGGGTGTTGCTTACTGTTTACCTCCTCTATAAATTGTACAAAAATATATATATACCCTCCTACGTGGGGCGTCGCAAATCGGAGGTAAATATATAATTTCTTATAATTGCTAATATTTTTGCATACCTAGAGACTTAAACTTTGAAATATAGTTAGGTATATTTGAGCTGAACATAAAAATACAACCAAAGGGGTGTGCCGGGTAAAACTGTATCTGCAATTTGCAATCTTCAATTTTAAAAATAGATTGATCAAAATTTGCATTTGAGTCGCAGGAGAGCACTCTATGAATCTACAAAAAGTATTTAGATCGCCCTATTGGGGGCAGCCGAACTCGAACTTAGGTCTTTCGCACTGCTTCCGCAGCCTTTACGCAATAATTGAAATTCATTACATTGAATTCATTATGTGATCGAAATTGTGAATGACAACTAAACGGATAAAAAATGCAAAAACCCTGCTTGCAGTTCAAATTGGATTTTGATAAGTGTATTTTCAGAGAATATAGGTAAGCAAAAAATAATGTTTTGGAAAAAATTAATTAATCAGCCAGAAGAAGGCGCGACAGCCCCAACAGTTTATACATGCATATATTATTGATCAGCATCAACACCCTAGTCGATTTATCCCTGACTATTTATCAGGTCCATCCGTATGTATGAAAGCGCTGATCGTAGCAACTTCAAGAGCTATAAAATTGTTGTATGTAAAAAAAGCACACGCATATCGAGTTTTGATTATTGATAACTCTTTCCCATTGCTTATAATCGATAGCACACTTTAGTTTCATATTCAGAGATAGAGGTATTAAACTATATATTTATTCTGCAAGAGGAGATACACATTTTGAATACTTCGGAATTTGGATACCTTCTTCCGTTTTCGAACTATTGTGGAGAAAAAGTTATTTTTCATTTTGGAAAATAGAAGTTGAACTTCGAAAAGTATACGCAAGAATTTGTCACTAACGTATAATGAAAGTTTCATTAAGATCGGAAACGAACCAAAAAGGCGACAATATTAGCGACAGCGCAGCGTCGACGTTTTATACATATTTGAGTTTTGTAGATTCGGAAACATTCAATCTTGTCACAATTAGGAATAAATATAATCAGTAGTCACAATAAATGCTCTAAATTATTGATTTTAATTCTTTGATAAATATGCTAATTTGGTATTATTTAAATATCAGTGCGAATGAAAATAAAATAAATAATATAGATTGTAATTAAAAATTCTAATTAAAGTCGGCTTAGTTTCATTTGAATATAATAGTAGTTGCTTTAATATATGTGTATAATTGGAATGTATAAGTTTTTACCTCCTGCTTATCCTTTTCCTTGCGGGCACATTCTTCAGCTTTGCTACGGCGCCACATACGCAAACTCTCCTCGGCATTCTTGCGTTCGACCAAACGCTTCTTGTCGTCGCACCACATCAGCGGATGTTGGATGTGGTCGTGGCAGAAGGTGCCCATTTCATCGCTAGTTGTCATACTGGAGAGCTGCTGGAAAGCGGAAGTATTGCCACGTTCAGCAAGTGACACACTACTAAAACGAGTGCTGTGCAAACCCAAACCTTCAACATCAAAGCCGAGTTGGACGCCGACTTTGCTGCGCTGATCCGTGCCTGGCACGGCTTTCACGCTCACCTTTTGGCCTGCCCGACCACTTTTGTTGTCTAGGCAGCGTCGGAAGCCAGCTAGTTATTTATAGTCTAGGTTAGGGCAGCACACAGACTGCACGTAATCGGCTCGCGTATGTCCTTGAAGTTGTTTGTTGTGTGTCAGGCCAGAATTGCATTTCATTTGCGTAACTCGCTCGCCATTTAAATATTTTGCCAGTTAGAGAACCGCCGTTGTTTGCCAGTTCCCCAATTCAGCTCGAGTGGTTCTATGCCGTCGCCTTTACCGAGTCAAAGTAAACGAGAGGATTGGTTATAAAATAAATTTATTTTATAGAAAATTGCGCGGGTCGTGGCTTTCGGCTTAACCGCGGCCCAGTTGCCCCATTTTAACCTGGTTACAGCGGTTTTTGCATTAAGATAGAAAGTTCCCAAAACTATCGATATTGGATTGGGCTCCGACCGTTGCAGTGTTGCGTGCGGTACTTTGTAATTAACCGTTAACCCAATTAAGGTTCCCCTTAACTAACTTATTGATGTTTGTCAAGCTGAGCCCAGCAGTGAGTTCTGGTAACATGACTTCTTAAAATGAGCTTCAGACAAAATCCATATGACCTCCATTACTCACAATGCAAACACATTCGGTTTAATTGTTTGCTTGATCCAATTTTATTATCAGTTTTTATCCATAAACTTTTTATATGAAATATTAATTGGAAGTGGCAGTGATACGCTAAATTTGTTTTTAATATATTTGTTTTATTCTCTGATTGACTTTATCATCGATTCGTGTGCTTTACAAAATTTAATTTATTCATCTATTAGAATACACAATTTTCGTAATATAATTATATTTATCAAAACATTCTGACCAATTAAATTACCTGAGCACCAAACTGATATATTTACTATCCAAATGTAGTCTCTTACGGTCTATTAAAATGGTTTTCGTTCAACACGGCTGTAAAGGTGCCTTTGGCTTCGTGAGACTACTTTGAAAACTGCACAAAGGATTTAAATTTGTTTATAAATTAAAATATATCTTAAATGTAAAAAATGTACATTTATTACACAATTAATTCCATCAGTTTTACAAAGATTATTTTGTTTTTGTCCTATTATTGTTCGGAATAAAATAAACCATATGTAAATTAAGACTGGGGCAGCATTGTTTAAATAGTAATATTTGTTTGAACAACCTTTTTGGTTGTGCATTTCATGCACAAGCGGTTCAAAACTCAATTCCACTTAATTTGAAAAAATAAACAAGGTAAGGAAATTAAATATTTATAAATAAAAAAGTTTTGTGCTTTATGAATGGTACGCAAAGTGTTTGCAATATTAATTGAACCATTTAAGCATGAAATGTCTAAAACAAGTAAAGTAAAGTATAAAGTATAACGATATTATCTTAATTTATTAAGCACTGCTTGTTACATAAATATCGTTTGTTGAATTGACTAAGAACCATTTTGAATTCTTTAGATTTTTATTATTTAAACTTCTCCATTGAAATTATAGAAAAAAAACATGGATTGTTAAAATCGATTTTATCTTTATGAATTTAAATTTGCGAATTTGAATGTCTTTATAGATTAGATTTGTTACTTTTATTATTAACTGGACTTGACGGGCATACACGTGTTTTTTTTTTAACAAGCGTATAAAAATTGAAAGCATTGTATATAAAGTTTATTATTATTGTTCATTATTGTTCATGTATGTATATACAATGTACATTAATCGTATTATTCTTTATGTAAATTTCTTACACCGTTTTGTGTACTTTTGATGCAATTATTTACAGTGTCAACAACAATGCTTAAAAACTAAATAATAAATTTTTAAACCAATTTTTTTTTTTTTTACCTTTTTCTATGTTTTTTTTTACAAATGTTTGCTTGTTTTTCTCATTTGCTGACTTAACTAGCGTAACGCGTTGCTTGCGTGCACTAACTTAATAATATTTGTGTACATTATTCTGTATTTATGAATTCTATTTCATGCGATTGATGACTAAGTCGGCCACAACTTGAAGGCCTTTCTGATAGGGAGACTCTGTCAGCTCCTGTGCCAGCCGTATCGCTTCATTGCAGTGCTTCTTAGCCAGAAAACGTGTCTGCTCCAGTCCATGCGATTTATGGACCAACTCAAAAGCACGCTCCACATCGCCGGGCTCGCTGAAGCGACGCATTACCATTGGATTGAGCTCGGGATACTACAAAATACAAATGCAAACTGGAATTAGGTAACACTATACAGAAATATAAACAGAAAGCGCCACCCTTAACGTGGGATGCCACCGCTTAGGAGCTTGCATCAAAAATGCCTTACAAACGCATTTAACGGCACGCGATGCATACTAACAGCAGCTGCAGCAGCAGCATGATATCATCTATATCTACATTCACATCCAAATGATGATCAAGCGGGAAATGCACATAGCTTACAATGCAAATACAATTCTGGGCAATTGTTAGCAACCGTAGCTGGCGTTCAAGTGATTTGAAATACGCTTTGTAGTCGGTCTGTTGTCACAGCAATGAGGAAGTTAGGCTCAGACTCACCTTTTCGCATGCAAAGAGGACCGGGGCTGTGGCCAGGCCCAGTTTTAAGTCAGCTGCCGTTGGCTTGCCCATTTGCTCTGTGGACGAGACGAAGTCCAGCATATCATCCACCAATTGGAATGCCAGACCAATATTGCGTCCATATTGAAAGGCCACCTCGGCAACGCTATCATCGGCCTGGGCGATAACGGCGGTCTGAAAAAAAAAAATAAAAATAAACAATTTAAATTCAGTTGGTGGCCAATCAACGTGAACAATCCAAATGGGCACAACGACAAATGCACTCGGCTAAATCAATTTGTAGCTTAACAATTGCGTTAACATTAGCAACTGCATTTGCAATAACAGTTGCAATCCGAATAGCATTTTGATTGCCGGGCTTACTTACCGCTTTCAATGCGTTGGCAATCAGCGATGCGGTCTTCCTGTATGTCTTTGTCAGATAGTGCGCAAAGCGCTCATTCTCCGTTTCCCTCGAGCCCAGCTGCATAAATTCACCTTGAACTAAATCGGTTAAAATCTGCAATAAATGAAAGGCGCAGCCAAAACTTTATTATTATTGTCCAATAAGGTTCCACTCAATAACTTTGTTAACTTTTTTTATATTAATATATTAATTAAATTCGACGTGTATACGTGTTATGTTATAATAAATAGTAATAAATAGTTCACAGTGACAAGAGATATACATGGGTTATAAATAAATCGAATCTATTAAGCAAAACAATATATTTAACAAAATCGGACACAGCAGAAAACCAATATACTCTTTGTCACTTTGTGAATAGTGTACAAAGTAAACAGTGTGGTGTGTAAGAAAGTTAGTAAGCCTGTAGATGTAACAGGTGAGGCTAGTTTGATTCATTTGCATTTTGTACATAAACACTTGCGGGTAACTTCCGCATGGCTGACTGTTCAAATGCAGAGGGCAAACACAGATGTGCCAAATAATCTGAGTAAATAATATTTCATTGAGAGCTTGGCGTGAAACAAACAGCTTGGGCAAACAGAGATGAATGAATGGACATTACACACCCACATTGGACAAAAACAGATTAATTGAAATTGAATCTCAATTGAGTCGGTACGATCGATAACAAGAAATATAAAACTAGAGACCAATACTATATCATTAAAATCGGTCAACTAACCACATGTTATATGATTTTTTGAATAAAACAATTTATCATAATCAATATTTGGCATAGAACCATGGCTTAAGGCAATTATTATTTAATTTCTTTAGTCTGCTATAAGATTTTCTAATATTATTATACTATTTATAATATGTTAATTTAAAAATATTTCCCTAACTGCATAGTTTTAATTAACTTAAAATATAGTAATATTTAAGGACTTATTGTAATGCATTCTAGAACTGAACAGGTGAGAGATGGATATTAAATCTTCGGAAGCAGCCTTTGCAGCATATATGCCATTTTTATTTACCTACGAAATGTTGGCGCGCCCTTCGCTTACCTTTAAATACAAGTATTTTCATTCATTCATACACTTTGGCTATTTCGCAGTTAGTTGATAAAATATTGGGCAAACAGATGTCACCTATACGATTCCATACTTTACATAGAGCTATAAGCAAAAATGTACACATATGTATGTAAGTGTTGAGATGTGGTTGTAGTTGTCGTTGCCTAAGAAGCCCAAGGTGAGAGCCAGAGCCACAGCACGGGCTTCAATACGGCCTTTAATATATTTTTGGCCAAATCCCAGCGAATTGGCTTGTTTAATGTGCGTTTATTTATCGATGTTTTTTTTTTGTTGTCCGCCTTAGAAGTAAAACAACATCTTGGCTTTTAATGTTAACTAATTAACACATGCGGACGAAATAAGTGAGACCGGTGCGAGCCAAAATACCGTCATTGAAAGCAAAACCTACGATATTGGCAACAACAACAGCAACAAAATAGCAACAAGGTGAAGCCTTTTAGGCAGCTGCTGACAACATTTTTCATTTAACCACATAATGGGAGCAAACTTTTATTATTTGATTTTCAAAATGTTTCGCATAATCTATTTCAACAAAAGACATTTTCCAAACAGGTCGAAGATCTGACTTTTTTAATTCAAGTGTCATTGAAAAACTAAAAAAATGTTGTTCAAATTAATATTTTAGTAAATATATACCTTAATATCAAGGCAAAAAATCGATTTAAATTTGGCCTTTATATATTTTATATCTTATTACAAGCTGAGAATTAAACGAAACCAGTTGTTCATAAGAAAATCAAACAAAAACTTGAAACTTACTTATATTTGTTTTTGGTAAGTGAAACTTTTAGTTTTATTAACATTTTTTTTTCAACTGATAAGATAGATATTAGCAAATCACTATTTTGTACCAGAATAATAAGATCCCACAAATTGTAATTTGCTATTCTCAGTCCCTTTTAAACGACACACATTTATGACGGTATTGTACTGGTTAAACCCACTATATAGAAACAAACATAAATTCCCATTTGTGTCCAATAACAATAATATAATGCCGTCAACGTCTTTAAAGCAGTTAAAATTATTCAGCCACGTGTTCAGCATATCAACTACAAAAATCTGACGATGTTGTCGTTTTAGATGAAAGGAAATGCTGAACAGTCGAAATATAAGATATTCAGATATAAGATGTTTAGGAGCTTTTCAAAATAACAATATCTATTCGTCTTTGTTTTTTTTTAGTTATAATTACAATTAATCATTTTAATTAACGATTACACGGAACTTATAATGAAGCAGATGTTTCTAAACCTATTTATATTGATTTTAAATAAGCAAATATTGCTTTTGTTGTAAGCTAAAAATATAAGCTGACATTCAAACATATATGCTAGAAAGGTCCCTTTTGCTTATGTACTATAATTATATTTAAGATTTCAAATACCTTAATCAGAATTCAAATTATCGTAATAAAGCACCTTTGACCAAACTAAAGTTTACAAATTACAGTTCCCATTGGCATAAATCTATAACTGGTTTAAATTAATTATGTATATATTATATCACTAAAACTACTTATTTTGCATATACTGATAATTTTATGGATATCTTTTCTAGACATTTCGGCATTTTTATACATATCTTAAGCCGCTTTCTTGTTGACAGCAAATCAGATATAACTGCCTTTGATCTCGTCATCTTTGAAAACTTTAACCACAAAAGAAAAAGCCCAAAAAAAAAGGGAAGAAACGTTAACATGTCAATAGCGTTTGACTAGGGGATACCCAGTACTCAAGTCTTAAGTACTGTAATAAATGCTTTCCATTTTTTCCCAAAATGTGTAAAGATATACTTGCCCAGCTTTTTAAATATAATAATTAGTTCATATATGTAGATATATATAATTTATTCACATAGACTTTAAGACCCATTCTATTTGTACAGGGTATAAAGCATAATGATACCAGGCTAAAGTGTGCTCGGGTTGGGTGTTTGTTTTGGCTATTAGCCCCGATTCTATAAGAGGTAATTTATTTGGCTGAGACGGCTGACTAAGGCTCCGAGCTCCAATTTCACTCTCGCAGTTAAAAGTGAAATTGTCAGCTGAATAATTTGAAATGTAAAAATTTGAAAAAAAAAAAAAGCTTTTCAAGAGGGAGTTGGATTTGTTGAAAATAATCGATGTATGGTAACGCAAAAACTATGTTATAATAATGTTAAGATCAAAATGAACTAATTGTCAGCGCTATCTGCATTATAATTGATTATGTACACTGATGCGTCCTTTAAGAGTTTTGTAAGTAATTTCAATAAAACAACAGGATTTAAGAATTAATTCATACTACTTCTAAAATTTTTCTTCGAAAATCGGTTTATAAATATCCATTTTGTATTTTATATACTTTTATTACAAATAAATATGAGAATGTAAACTGCAAAAAGTGAAGGCTGCGATGAACTGGCTGAACTCGATTATTTGTCCTTCGCCTCTGCCTCATCCAGGGTTACAGGAAGTAAAAACGAATATTCGCGATTTATGGAACAGGTTTTTTCCTTAGTGCTGGACTATTCGAGCAGCTTTATTTATTTAAAACTGTTTACCCATTCCATATTTTCTTTATTGTTCGCTTGTCCATGTGAAATCCAACACGGACTTGGGATCTGTGAACCCCAGAGTCTGAACTCGAGTCCGGTACTTTTTTATATTGGATTCTTAGCTTCACAATAGAATTTCACATAATCTTAAACAATAAACAAATAGGCTCTAGTGTGTTCACAGCAATAATCAAGTCTTCTTAGCATTATACATGAAGGAGAAGAGAACAATTACTTTGGATGCCGAAAAGGCAATCATGTCAGGAAGAGAAACTTATATTTTTATGATTAGCTAGCAACTGAACTTTTTTATCTACAAAAAAAAGGAATAATAATAATATATACATATATAAAAATATGATATATGTATATATATATTTATTTTTCCCCTTGAAAACCTTTCGCTTATCGTAAAAATTCCACACATTTTGGTCCCTTCTTAATGCATAGTATTTTTTGCAACACAATAATATGGAACTTGTAATAAATTGAAATTTTGTGTTCGTTTCTGTTCGTTTCACTGTTTTCGCTTAGTTTTCTCTGTTTCTTCAAGACTAACATCGTTGTATGTTTCTGATTAATTTTTCTTTAATTAATTATTAATCGTTTGCATCGTAAAAATAAGATCTTTTTGACATTTCAAATTATCGGGATTCGACTGATATACATATATATATTTATATAAAGGATACATCATCTATATATGTATAGCTGTTTTAAAGTTATCCATTTCAGATCTCACATATGTATATTTATATTGATACATACATATATTATTATTATATGCGATCTGTTTATCGGATACGCTAGCTAGAAGGTTTATGCTTATTTTGTAAATTTATTTAATACGAATTCAGCTCCAAAGTATGGCAATGAAATTCCAGTGGAATCACCCATGAAACTCACCTGACTTAAGACAATCGTCACATCATCGCTGCGCAGACGCGATATCATAATCGAGGCAATCGACAAAATGTAATCACCTGCCATTGTGACCTGTAAAGACAATGACACATATACATATACATATACACAGCAACACAGTTAGATATTTCAATAAATACAATTTGTTGCACAAGTTAAAGCTATAAACAGAGCTTTCGATAAAATCAACACACAAAATGTTAATTATTTTTTTGAATTAACGCTTAAATGTTTCGGTTTTGAGATGACGACAAAAATTAATTTGAACTCTTGAATCGAAAAACTTAAAAACAGCTAAAAGCAAAAGCGCAGTCTCTGCCTTGGGGGCTTTCAAATAATGCAAGCTGTCGACAAAGTCTCAACGTAGTTTTCATTATTAAACAAGTTGAAAAGGCGTGAAATTATTTTGTCAACCGATTCATGGTATTCAACGTTATTCATTGGGTAAACAGTTGGTTGGCAACTGGCCAACAAACTTACCTTTTTGTGATTCCATAAAGCATTTACGCTGGGCTTGCCACGTCGAAAGTCCGACTGATCGATGACATCGTCGTGGACTAAGCTGGCCGAGTGGACCATCTCGGAGAAGAGGGCTATCTGTCGTTGTTTGTGTACTAATTGGCTGTCAAGGGTAAGTCAATGGGTAAATATAAATTTTTAATCATTATGTATGTTGTTATAATTTGGCATTAATTGTTGTTCATAGACGGCCGTAGAACGCGTATATTTCACAAAACCCTGCTAATCATTACACTGCTCAACAAAACTGTGCCAACACACTTACTGTGATTCGTTGTTCAGATGATAATTCAGTGCCTTGGCCATCAGCATGGTCACCATCGGACGCAGCGCCTTTCCCTGCCCATCAAAGTAATAGCAGGCTATTGTGTCCAGCTCTGGCTGAGAAGTTCCCGACTGCAGCAGCTGTAAAGATTGGTTGAGGGGTTGAGTTAAGATACTAATTTTAACTGCGACACAAAATTAGCAAGATCTTAATCGAATATGACACTATTCAAAGAAAATTATTATCAATGCAATATGTGAAGACTTTTCGAATACCCTGTATCACATATTAAGATTAATTCATATAAAATACATAAGACCACCATTCTTTATTTTGATAATCCACTTTAATCTCCACTTAAAATCAAAGTTATTAATGCTTTTAATTGTTCGTTTTCCAAATAATGTTTTGTTTTCAATAATATTTTAAATAACTTAATTTTATTGATTTTATAAATAATATGGAGCGTCCCTTTATCTTTAACATTTAGCTTGGCTTTAGACAATTATTAAAAAGGAAAAAAAACAAAACTGATTTCCTATTAACTGGCGTTAAAAAATATGATTCGGGACTTAAATACCTTAAGTCATGTAATAAAAATAATTTTATTTTTTTTATTTTGGAGATGTTATATTATTATTTATAAACTATAATTAGAATAATATTTTTATATACATAGCTTATGTATAAGTGTGTCAGACAGCAAAATGCTTGCTTTAAAATAACTTTAAATACTTGTACAATTATTTTAGTAAAATATTAAGGAAAACACATGTCATTACATTAGTAATGAATGTAGCTGGCAACTATACTCGTACTTACGTCTCTCACATCGTCGTAGAAATACTTGAGTTCATCATCAAGTATTATATATGGATCAATTTGTATTTCTCTCACGGGTCCAGCCGGCTGCTGTGTGTGCACAGAGCTGTGTGTGCGTATACTTGGCGTCGTTAGGAGCCCGCTCTGACTGCAGCTATGTGAACTTTGCTACGATTTGAAAATCCCAAAAAAGGGAAAAAACAAAAGCCATTAGAACAGATTAACGAATTCGCCATAAATGAAACAATTAATAATAAAGTGTGAAAATTACAGAAGTAAAAAACCCTGGGGTAAACGGCCATAACTCCCCCAGGAAGCAATAAGATAAAATACCACATTGGAATATACAAAAAAAAAAACAGTTTTTGAGTCACTTAACAACTTTCGATTGCTGGTTGTAGCACTAACAAATTTTTGTTGCCCCAACGCAAGTGGCAATAGCAGCAAAACACTTTCCACACTTTTCATGACGACAAAGTTAATAACTGGAAAATTGCACCGGCAAATCGGCAACAAATTAAATTAAATTGCTTAACGCTGTCGTCTGGATTTGTGACTCTTGACCTGACCTTGTCGACAACTCCAACTTAATGCGCAGCTCCTTTTGTCGCCGTTAATAAACCATAATGAACACCGTGAAATAAAAATCTTGATAGATTAGAAATTTTGTACGGAATATAATTTCTCTTGACAACATTCAAGTCCTATATCAAATTAGTGCATCACCAACTAACCTCCTTCGCATTTAAATCATGTTATCTACATGCGCACATACACATGCACATGTAGATACACATACGTAAACACACATGCCGCTTACTCTTCGTTTTATGCAGCGGATGTGCACCTTCGTCAATTTCTATTCGCGTACAAATTTGTATAATTGATACCGTTGATCGGGCTAAGAAGTCGAAGCAGTAAATTGCTAAACAATTTAATATTCCGCCTTGTACTCTTTATACAATTTTACAAATTAGGCAGACCATTTAAATCCCTAAAGCATTATTTTTAAATTTTTTTAAATAACATGTTATTACCTACAGCGAGTCCCCTTAGATTCGTTATATCGAAGTTTCACTGTATACGCATGTTAATAAGTGTTTAGGTAGACAGGTACAGATATCAGGGTATCTCAAGGTCGGAAGTCTTATTTATTTTGAATTTTCATACAGGCTGTTTCAAAAATTTGTTGTATAAATGCTAAAAAAATATTTCTGAAGTTTAAGAGATCTGTTTCTTTACTTTGTGAGCTTTGTTTCCTTTGTATGGATATTACGCAATACTAGCTATTTGGCATTTGTATGAATGCACATGACTATAGTCGTGTGTGTGTGTGTGTGTGTTTGCTTCTTGTGTTTGCCAGTCATCCAAGCAGTTAGATGGACGGACAGTCTGTCAATAAAAGCGGTGCGCATGTAAACACGATAACATGTAAATTTTATGTTGCCAGCTGTCAACAGCGTGCGGAACGCAGCTGCCGAATGGAGGCAACTTTTTTACAGCTGAAGCCAATTGGGCAGCAAATATTTGTGTTAGGTTATGTGATTTGATGCGCCGTGATGTGATGGAATTGGGCGGGGCTATTACGCATCTTCCTCTGAAGCACATGCCCGTTGACCCAAATGCATGCGGATCCGATCCTGCAGCCATTAGCCCAATGGCTAACGGCCATCAAGTTTATTGCTCATGGCTAACTCTCCGCTTAAATTTCATAAACATGACCATAATTTATGGTTTTGGTGCACGTGTGGACCAACACGGCGCATCAACTTGTTCAATGATATTGACGTCTTTTCATTAATGTTGTAAAATACAAAACCGATAAGAGCACCATACATGCGAGTATGTTGAATGCTTATATATGTATATATGTATACGATACATAAACATGTGCATAAATAAATATTGACCATCACTCGTCTTTGTGTTCATTCAAAAGATCTCACTCACATTGGGCTTGTAATGACCCAGTTTCATATTAAGTAAGAGTCCATATACACATATATGCGAACATACATGCATACACATGCATATATGCGTCATAAATATGTTCGAAGTTTAGCGGCTTTGGAGTAGAAAGCGATGGCTTTTATCCAAACTTGACTGAATGTTACAAAATCAACGCATCAAATTCAAAAAGCCAATTAAATTCCACTCGTGAAAAATTTCGTTTTCAATATGTGCGTTAAATTAAAATGAGTACACAGCTAGCAACAGCAATATACATACATACGCATACGATATATAATAAATCAAATCAAAAACAAACTCCAACGATCATTTCTTTTTCTTTTCTTTTCTTTTATTTTAGCTTTCAGGTTAACGAACGTGCAAAAATGCATTTAATTGTGTCCACTTTTGCGCGCAAACTACGTTGAATGATTTATAAATTTTTAAATAGTTTTTACCACCACTAACCAATGACCAAGAGCAACTAAGCAAATAGCTCACACTCGACCATCAACAAAAAATGTGTACAAACATAAGCGGATATCATCTTTAAATGTCTTTGCGAAATAAACATGTCAAAGTTACCATTAATTTCATTTTGGGACTTTCAGTTGTATTTTGTCACTGCTAATCTAATATGTAATTACTATGTATTACAACTGGGGATCTGAGGATTTGGATCTGTTCCTGATTGGGTTTGCGTGCTGTCTAAATATTATAGGAAGCAAAATAATCGTCGCACTCGGCTGCAACTGACGAGCAGAGGGTTTTGACTGACTTCACAGCTAATGCGTTGATTACGCAACCTAATAACATAAGAGATTAACATTTGAAGTTATAACAATTGCATTCATTACATTTTTATAAACTCGTTTAAAACGTAGTTCAAATGTTGGATTGAAATCCAAAATTTTAGGTGTCCAAAATTTGTATATCCTTCCAGAGAATATATATGTACAAAATTTGATAACACTAGTTCTTTTTTTATATTCTTATTAAGTATATCGCTTTTAAGTGTGATTAACAAATTGAATTATTTTAAACTAAACGTAAACAAGGTACAAAGTTATACAAAAATATATACCGAAAAAAAAACACAATTTACCGATATTTATGGAAAAAGTCAAATTCTATTACTTCTGTAAAAAACAAAAGGGCAATTGAGAAGAGAAAATATTTGAAGGATTTTACCTAAGCAATATATTGAGTACCCGTTATAAAGAGAATGAACCAAAAATTGTTGCTCGGGTCGTTACCTTCGTTATAGACAGAAAACCAAAGTGCAGTGCAGTTTTATTTTAAAGTGCAAAACTTTTAGTGCATTTAACAATTATCGTCTGTCGAATCAGTAAAAAAAAGAAAAACGCCGAATCTTTTAAATGTTAATTTGCACACCAACGGGAGATTAAAGCAATTTCTTTAATTGTTGCGAAACTATGCGAAAATATATGCGAATTATGCACAACGTTTGGAAACATTTGCAGCACTTAAAAAGCGATGCGTGAAACGCAAATTGTGAGGCAAACACAACAAAGGAGTTGGGCAAAGGGTAGGGACAACAGAGGAGGTAACAAAACACACGACAGAAAGTGTACACAAGTAGCCGCAGTTGATTTTTTGGCTTTGGGGCCTCGTGGCGCTACCACGACCTAATCTTTTGGTTTTTGGTGCGGATTGTGGTGAACTGCAAGTGAAGATGAAACCGAATCGGACTGTTATAAGCAGTTGAAGCAATTCAAATGTGCAAAAACTTGTAAGCGACACACAAAAATAAGTAACAAAAAGAAATCAAATAGGTAAAAGGCTGTTAACGATTTTCAAGTAGCACAAAAATTCGTGAATTGATGTAATTTTAATTGTGTACACGTTTGATAGACAGCACGACATGCAATTGCAACACTTTTGCGTTTGTTATTGATTGCTTTATTGCCAACTCTTATTGTATTATGCTCCCCATTATTGCCAATTATTTATCTTAGTCTTAGCCAACTATAATTTCTGCCAAAGTTTTTTGTTTTTCAATTTTATACTTAAATTTAATCGTGTGTGTTTAACAATTGTATTTAAATTTTTTTTATAGCTGTAAAAAGTAATTCCATCCAAAATTGTGTCTGCATAGATAATTTTTATTATTTTTAAGACTGATGTGAGCGGTAATCTTTTTAACCTTAAGTTGACATTTATCAATTTGCAAGTGTTAAAATTACTCAAAACTGAAAATTATCGACAACATAAATTTATAATTTTATGAATAAAAATTATTATAATTCAAATTGATTGATACAACTCAACTCTAATAACATGATTGTCGAATGAACTTTACAAATCTTATATATTCTTCTTCTCTTTACTTAAAGTTAAAGTTATTTTCCTTATATTATTAATTCTTATCAAAAGAAACTTTTCCTTTTTTAATGGAAAAATGTATTTTCATCTTTTCAGTTAAAATTAAAATATCAAAACTGTTAAAAAAATTAAATTTTGTTTTCATTTCGAACCAAGATAATTACCGATTAAAATACAATATATTTATTGCGTAGAGAGAAAAATGAGTAAATCTTACTGAGGGTATAGTCTCATACTGAGAAAAAATATATACTTGGCTCAGCTGATCAGGTATAACGGGTAACAGCAACGGTACACAGAAACGGTTGGTCTCATCAATAAATAAACGACAGATTGATAAAACTATTGGTCAATAGCAGTTAAGAAAGTGAAGCAGCATTTTGCTGTAAAATACGACTAAAAAGAAGTGGTTGAATCCGAATCCGAATCTGAAGCCGAAGCCAAGAGCAAGCGACAACTTGGACTTTCCCTTTTTGTCGTCATCAACGTTGTAGACGTTGCTGACATAATCAAAAGGCCGACTGAGTTGAGAAGGAGTGAAGATGAAGAAAAATGAAAAGGACGAAGAGAAGACAGACACGGCGACAATTGGCTGTGTAACTCTTTCTTTCTTTCTTTTAATGCAGAATTAGCAGCAACGCAGTTGCAGATGTTGCCCTGTTGTCTTCTTCTTTAGGGGCGCCTCGTTATAACTAAGTCGATTTCAGTGTTAAGTGTCTGGGGCTTTGCATTTGTATTTGGATTTTAAATTACGTAACAAGGCAAATTTCATGCTCAGAATACTTCTGAAACAGGCGTTACGAACTGCACATTGATGATTTTAAGACCTAGCTCAGAAAATGTTGTCATACGATATGGCTTTATGACCACAGAAATGGGCTCATCAAAACTTAAGTACTATAATTATAGCAATTTCATACAACTCAATCTGCGTGAGCAGTGCATTGCCTACATTATCGAAGGAAGGAAATATATCTAAAAAAAAATTATTATGTAAAAATATTTATCGAATGAGTAATTTTTTGTATATATTTGAGGTTTTGTTAATGATGAATTGAGTTACAATCCGATAATGTCATTTTCATGATAAAATTCCATTCATGTCATTTAAGATACAAGGCCTTAAGGGAGTATATAAAAACTTTATTTAATCTCTCTGGAAATTTATATTCCTATTTTAAACGGCTCCAATTAATTAAAACTTAATTTATGAAAAGCTTGTGATCGTATTGAATGAAAGCCAGAGACATTCGTAACATGCAAATATCGAGTTTGTTCTCGATAATCGGTAACTCTCCCTTTTACTTGTTATCAGTAGTTAAGAGCTAGAGGTGGAAAAATTACTATATACATATATTCATGTAAAGGAGATACCCAATTTGCATAATTCAGATTTTCCCTTCCCCCTTTTTAGAATATCGCATATCTAGTAGAATGAGACAACTTTGTAATGGTTGCACACATATTCCCAATCTCTAACATACATTCAACCGCACAAACTGTAGTGTATACACGCGTATCTGGGCTGTGTGCAAAAACTTCCTATCCTATCTACTAAAAATCTGTCCGAAAAAAATTGTATCTTAAGAATTGTGATTTATAGACCGACTTGCACTGAATGTGATTCGTTATGTCAAAAATAAAAATAAAAAAGAAAACGAAAACATGAATAAATCGAAAAGCAGTTCGAATTGCAGACAAGCTGCAAATAAACGAAAACCTGTAAAATTCAAGTTTATCCTGCGACCAACGAAAATTATATAAAGTCTAAAACCAGCTAAAAGCAAAAACACTTATTGACAAACTGGATACACCCAATTCCAAATTTCGAACTCGAAAATACCACACCACCAATTGTAATATGTAAACTGTATGTACTTGCTGAATAATTTTATATTTGCTATTTCTGTTGATGTTGTCTAACCAGTAAGTCAATGGATAATGATGATATGTCGTGGTTCCGATCGATTCAACCAATTAACCAACTATAGAAGTAAATTAATTGAAATATTTTGGCTAAATGCGACAAATACCAATTATAGGGGACATTATTTACATATTTTGAAATAATACTAAAGAAAACAAAACGAAACGATAGCAAATGTATACATATGTACGTACATAGAAAGAATTTCATGTTTATTATTTAAGCATTACATTTATTTCACTGATGGTGCTGGAAGCCAACTTTTCTGACCAAGATGAATGGAATGTGGGCCGGCAACTGGAATACGCCTCCCGGAATGATTGGCTTTGAGCCTGGGTCTGGGAATATGTCGAATACTGGGCGGTTATGCAACTGTAAGTGGGGCCAAAAGCTGCAAGCTTTTTTTTAACAGTTTCACGATGGTATTGCTTCTTTGGCTTTCAAATCCAAATTCGAATATCTTGCCAAGGGACAGGCAGAGAGAAAGGGCGAGATATAGTGAAACAACACCCGAAATCATTAACAGTTAACAGTTGGTCGCCAAAGCCGCAAATCAATGCGGCCCGTAACCACAAAACCAGTTTAGGACAGCAACAGCTACAAAACGCATGCGTCTCTGGAATTGGGTCAGCAAGTACGAGCCAAAGAAATGAAGCGAAATAACCAAACGGCGACCAGTCCCAGTTCCAAAGCATGCCCACAACGCGTCACACCAAAAAAGCAGGTGTACGGCAGGTGAATGAAAGTCGTCGAATTTGATCGTTTTATTCAAGCCCGTGATCGAATCGTATCGCTTGCCAATCGTTTAATTAGATCCTTAAATAATATTTTAATTTTTCATTTCAATTACATTTTTATTTTCAATAGATTGTAATTTAACTTGTTTATTATTTAATTCACAGAACTCTCCTTTTTTACTCGTTTTTGTTTCTGCATTCCTTAAATACTTTTTGCCATTCGTTCGCTTTTTCTTGGCTTGGCAATCCCATTTGCCAGTGAAAGTGATCAGCGGAGAAAAAATCTCAAAAACGAAGACGCTCGACAAAGACAAAGATTTATGATATGGCTACATCTCATATGATAGATAATGTTGTTGTTACCATTTAGACAGAGTACTTATTTATTTAACTTTTTTCACTTTTTATATTTTTGTATTCATGCGCAAATTAACGTACATATTTTTCACTTATTTTTTCCAACACATTTAACTAGTATAACCGCATTTCTTTCTTCGTCGAATTTAAAATGCCCTACTTTACTATAGACATATTTTTATCTAAAAATTTTTTTCAAATGATTGCTCTGGCTCTATAGCTAGTTTTCTTTAGATTTTTTTTTTTATATATTATATTGTATTCTTTTTCTTTTAAATAAAGTTTTTTTTTGATTCGCTAAAAAAATTTTGCATAGCAACCATAAAAACTTTAAAACTTTATGTACAATAATGAAGTAAGAGACGATAATTGAAACCCAGTTAATGCAAAATATAAATAATAAAATAAAACTAAAAGATTCTGGATTTCAAATGGCATTTGCAAGGGTATTCACCTCTCTTTTTTGGTCGACATTGTAAAAAAAAAAAAAACATGCAATTATTTAATACAAGTTGAAATAATTTTAGTATTAATTTAAATATAAGCAACATTTATTGTATATACTTTCAAATTTTAACTATGAGTTATTAAAAATACAAGGAAGAATGTTTATCTCACAAACCTGTGTGTGGCAATTAATACAACTCCTAAAATATTAACTACAAATTTACAAGTCTAAAATCAAATTCAAAACCAAAACATAATTCAAAATAAAAAAAAAATAAAAAAAAAACAAGTCTAAAACCATTCAACTCTGATTGATTTCACTTTCGCGAGCAATCGCGACTCGAATTTCGGTTTAATATTTCGATCTAAAAATCACAGCTTGATGACGACTCAGACAAAAAAAGACTTTTTGATCACGTTCTATAGACCCATTCGCAAATCTTCCATTGATTAGATAGTTCGGACTGCTTATAAAATTCACACGCAGCCATAAAACTTAACACAAAATTTCACGCATTCGCAACGAAAGTGAAAACTTAAACTTAAGCATAGATAATACCAAAAACAACGACAACAACCACAATAATTGGAGCTATATGACGATGCCAAAGTTCGTGCAATTTTGATACGCGTGTAATTCGAAAACAAAACATATCGAAAAACATACTTCAGCAAATGCCTCGACCATGGATCATGATAACTGCAAATTATAGTAAATCCGTTAGTTTAAGTTTTCGTATTGCTCATTTAAAGATTAACAGTCATTTGCACCGTGTATTGTCAGATGTATTTGGATACAGATTTACCCATGCAGAGATATTCATGTATTGGACTCTAACACAATTTTTGGTCAAAACAATGCTAACTTGGATGAGAGGCGGTAGCGACAGCGACGCTCACAGTGACGTCGACTGCAACGTCGGCGGCGCTGCTAGTCAAATGAAATGAAGATGAAAGTCAAGTGAGTTTCACATACAAATATACATACATGTAAGTATATATGTATATATATAACGGTACAGTTGTTGTTGCTGCTATTGAAGACTATTGTTGGTGCTTTTTGGCTAGTATTGTCGCTGCTTTCGCTGCCGGCGTCGCTGCCGCTGCGACGTGCGCTTTCTATTTGCGTTTTGTTTATTGTTTACCTATGATAGAGCTAGATGAACGTATCAGTGTCTCAGGTGTGTGTGTGTGTGTGTGTGTGTGTGTGCGTATGTGTATAACTGTGTGTGTACTAAGCGTAAATCGGCGTTGAATGAATTTTTATTTGACTTAGCCAAATTAAAATGCATAAATAATTCAACAACGTAGCCTGAATACAAAGTTTACTTTTAAATTGTTTGTGTTTATCACTTTCCTAATAATTCATACTGACTAATATAACATATTAAGCATTTTGCTTTTAGTTGTTTTGTTTCGTTTATGAAGTTTAACTTGCATTACGGACCTAATGTGTGTCAAAAGACTCAATTAAAATGTAAGTTCAAATGGGTAATTGGCCTTTTTACCTTTGTCTACCACTTGACCGTTTCGAGACCTAACAGCCCAGAAGCAGATACACGCACACTCACACGCCCAGTGTGATTAACACACATATTACAAAAAATACATATCGCTTATTTATGTCAAGACCTTGAAACGATGAACATTATTAAACATACTATTTACACTGCATTTTATAGTTTTAACAATGCGCCGCATAAATGCATTGGACTGAGGCCTGCGGCCTGTGAAAAGTGCAATGCTAAAACCATTAAGCCATTAAGTCAACCCCTCAAGTTCTCATCCAGGGCCATCCGCAGGCGAGCGAAAATTGCGTGCAATAAAACAATAAGCCAAAAATAGCATCAATTATGCACTAATTGTGCGGTGCTAAAATTTTAATGCCTGCACAAATTCAAGGCAAGGCGCACAATAAATAGAATGCAGAATATATGATGTATACAACTATTTGCCCACTTTTTACAAAGAATACAAATGAACACATTTTTTAAAATCAATAATACAAAATCAGAATACAAATGAACACATTTTTTTAAATCAATAAGAAAATGTTCTTAAGTGGCGTGAAAATATTTTTACAAAAAAAAAATTTTTATTGTATTGTATTTTTATAAATTTTATTGTAGTATGCATAATATATTTACTATATGATCAATTTGTAAGGAATTCAATTGGACTCAATTAATTTTTTCAAATAAGAAAATGTTTTTGGAAGGCTTAAATCCTTATATCAGATTTTAGTAAATTTCCTTGAAAAGTGGTAACCCTTTAAGATTCTTTTCATCATAAAAAAGATTAAACAACTGTTTTTACAACTTGTGTTAATGAACTCTGCGGACTGCATCGTTGGTATAGATATACATGTATTTGTGCTTGCCGTTTTAGAGCCTCTGTTCCGTACTTAGACTTTACAATCAGCTGGTAAACTTTTGCAATAAGAAGGTAATAGATGAAGAATAATAAATAAATACATATGAAAGCAAACGAAGTTGCATAACAACAATTTATGTTGGCAACGAAACCAGAAGAAAACAGAAAAGATTAAAGCAAAATGAATGACAACGGACAATGCAACATTAGAAAATATTGTGAAAAAATTTGTATATAAATTAAAATGCAAGATGTTTCACCTTGCAAATAAAAGTTACACGTAAAAAAGAGCAACATAAACATAATAAATAAATGAGTATGAAGGCTTCCGCCAACAAAAGCAATAACTAAGGCAGCCGCAGCGGCAGCGCCCACTGCTGCATGTACAGCAGCAACAGCAGCAACAAAACAAACAAACAACAACAACTCCAATTTCTGCTGTTGTCGACGGCCTTTTGCTTTTTCACGCTGCCTGCACAAAAGCAATGGCCAAAAACGAAGCCACAAGCAGCCACTGCCAACCAATTTCACTTTCATTTTCTTTTGGCTTTGCAGCGAAATGAAAAGCGAAGCAAAGCAACGGCAAAAAGTGAAGTCACGCAGACGCATTAGCGGCAAGCACTCTGCACATGCGCAATGCACTTTTGTTAAATTTTCGATAAACGGGTTGGCCACTGGCCAATGGTGCAGTCGATGTCATTGCCGCCGTTTTTCTACTCACCAGTAGACGGCGGTAATCCTGGTTAATGCCAAAGCTTAATCCATGAATGCTACGTGCCAATTGCAGAGTCTGTGTTTGTGTATATTTCCTTGAGGATCCTTCTGCCGGCGCTTGTTCACCTGCCAGGTGGCTGCTCTGTCGACACAAACTGTGGTTCAGGAATAGCCGACAGACCATTTTGTAAGCTTGTTGGCGACGCGACCCGCACGCAACGCGACCGGAAGTACTTAAGCAGGCCATTTTGTTTATTTCGCTTTATTTTGTTGTTTTGTTTTGATTTTATTTTTGTGTTGTTTAAATTTCCCTTTTTCTATTTATCTGCTCAAAACAAGTGAATATCGTGAAAGTACAATTGCCAACCTGCGGTGTTCTGAGCCTACAAAGCTGGTTAAAACATAAACAGAAATCTGTTAAACTTTAAACAGCATTATTAAAGGCTTATGTAACGATTCGAAAAATGCGACACAAACACAGTTATAGGTAAATACAAATATAGTGCCATACACACACGCGAAATAACGATCGTTGTCGGGACAAAATTGGGAGACAGGCAAAGCGCGTTGCTTGCGTCCAACTGCAGCAGCTTCAACGAAGTGTTTCGCGTTTTACCGCTATCTGCGCACGTAGCTTGCTACGCCTGCGCGGCTGTCTTATTTGCTGTGGTGAGTTTCAATAGTTGTGTGTTGAAATGCTAAAGTTATACGAAGAGAATAGCCGAGCACATTGATTTTGAACTTGACGTTGATGGGATTTAAGACTCCGCGGTATAAGAAAACTGCATGTCTGTTAAGCAGTTTGGGATGCACTGTACTCAACCTTGGATGAACATCTTTTACTTCAACTTCATGAGTTCAATGACCGTTAAGACGCCTGTTGCGTTAGCATCAACAGCATGTTTTACGTTTATCCAGTGACACCACAAACTTTTGATCTTTCTCTCCTTCTTCTGTGTTATTGCTTATCTTGCTTTTCATTTAACACATTTCAATTTTTGTTTTGACGTAATAATGCAAGAACAGCTGTTTAATGCGCCGACAGAAAAACCAGAGCTGACAACTTACGATAGACTCAATCAGCTATGATCCATCCAGCGTATTGTAAAAACAAGTGTTATCGATTCTTTACTGACTTTACCAATGTTACCGATATTGTGTCAATTCTTAAAATAAATTGGCAATATAAAAAATATCAGTCAAAAGACATAAATAAATGCATAAAGCAATAAATTCACTAAAATTGGATATTTATTTTGAGCGGCAACGATACTCAGTGGCGTTTCCAGTGACGATATATCGCAATTCATATAATATATCGTTGAGTTTCGATTTTAGTCAATCACATCTCTACATTTACATAAAATTAATTTTACCATTTCAGCTGCAAGCATGCCTCGCAATTTGTTTATTTCAATTGCAAATTTTGTCAAAAATTTGGAACGCCTGTTTTTGCCGCACGGTGGGCCCCCTCCCGCGTTGTCTTACCTGGTGCAGCAACACAACAACCCGAGCATCATTCCGGCACAGAAGTTCAGTTTAAAGGAACTCATTGGCGATGGCATCCTCTGGGCTGTGCCGAAGCACCGACGCAGTATAGAAAAGCGCTTAAATCGTAAATTTGGCTATCCGGAGTATGTGTGGAAACCATTGAAGGAGAAAAAGAACCTCCGATCATGTCAACACTGTGGTCACGACCACGAATTGGGCGTTCTTTGCCGTAAGTCACGTTATCCTATTTGAATCATAGATACTTACTTATATTAAACATCGCATAGCTCACTGTTACGACAAAGTGCGACAGGAAACCCAGCTTTTGCAGGATAAAATACAAGCACAGTTAGGACTGGAGCCTGTCGAGCAGGAAGTGATTGTTTTATACGAGGGTGAAACGGCAGAGCAAACGACGAATGCCATCAACGGCAAACGTATAATAGAAATGAAAAAACCGCGTCCCATGTGGTTCACTAAAAACCTTTTGCAAAAATCTACGCAACAATTCTCAGAGACCAAAGAAGTTAAGCCCTCCAATTTGGGATAAGTTTCGACACTGTTACATCATCAATAAAGTGCCTCTGCGCATGATTTGTTAACAAATGAGTTCTTTATTTTGCGTAAACTGCAACGCTGGTGTCTTTTTTAGAAAACCGTTGTTAAAATCATGGGCGTTCATAGGCTTCTTGCCTTCGACACGAAGCTGTAACACTTCCAGCTGAGTACCTTGTGCGCAACCGATTATGAGTGATTTGCGCATGCGGTGAAAGGAAAAAGAACCCGGTGCCAGAGTAGAGCACAGTGGCAAATGCGGTATAGGATTCTTTAATTCTAGCAGTTGCACAGTCTTTCCCAAAAAGTTTGTATGTAGATTTTTGAATCCATAAAGTGCGCGATAACGGGCGAATATCTCCTTGGAAGTTTGCTTAGCCCACACAATCTCGGTAATTTGTGACGTAATCTTCGGTGCTATATTGTTAAGAATTGTTCATTTGTTATAAGAATTTAATGAAAATAGTATATGTTTACCATAACTGGAAGCCCCATCATTTTGTGGCTGCGCTTTTAAAAGTCTCTCGTCCAAGTTTTTCACAGTATCCACTAGCAATTCGGCTCCCAAATTCGACAAGGCAGCATGAAGCTCTGGCAAATAGATATCGCTTTTAATATGCATCTCACGTTGAGCTAATATCTGAAAGCTTAAGCACGTGAGTTGGACGTAATCTGGAGCGATACATACGATCTCCTTACGGGACCAATATCAAATTGATGTGGCTCTATCCTCATGATGGAAATGCCCGTTTTGCTATCGCCTTCCATAATAGCGTACATGATAGGCGCAGCACCGCGCCACCGGGGCAGCAAACTAGCATGAACATTGATTATCCCTCGTGGAAGAGCGTTTATAATATTCAATGGTATTAAATGACCAAAGGACACAACCACACCGAGCTCGAAGCCTGCACATTGATCTACCGATATAGGCCAACGGTATAGGTCAAGTTTGTGTTGCTCTGCATAGCTGCGAACACAGTTTGCGGGACTCTTAAATGAGGTAACGATGCTTACGTTAAAGTTGTTTTGGTGCAACTGCTTTAAACTTGGTAACGAGAAGTTGTCAGTGCCAAAAAACAAAACTTTGGGTGACTGAGTAGTTGTTTTCCACCGCTTACTGCTCAGAGAAATGTTTAAAAGCACTTTTCTCTTATATTTAAAAAAAAGATTAACTAAACTTTTGCCGCATAACATTTTTACAGCTGACGACTGATTCTTAATAACAGCCCTGTGTTTGTGAACAACGATGTTTTAATGCATTCCGACCGATAAGCGAACAGATATTCCAAATATACCTACTGACCAAGTCTTTTCTCAAGCATCCCAGATATGTTATATAATATATATAAGAGTATAATAGACAATAAAATGTAGTTAATCTTAAATTATACATTTATTAAAACATTTGAGGTAGAGCTGGACAAACATCAATTTTTACCGGTACCGATGAGCGAGTGTTTTTCACCTTAAAACATCGATTTGCTCTATATATCGAGCTTAGCTAACGAGAACTTCTTAAAAAAGTTAAAATTAATGCTTATAGTGACGTTTTATGGCTTACATATAAATGTTTTATAAAGTATTTAATGTAATAAAACAAATATTATAATTGAAAATCAAAAGTAACCGAATATATGAAGATACATTTAAGCTTCTGATATTGTCCATTTTGTTATTTTTATATAAGACCTAATATTTATATTTGAATTACTTTTTTATTTTTATCAGAATGCAACGTTACTTTAAGAGAAAAACTAAAGCCAAGCATAGATCATAGAACAGATATGTATATAGTCTATCAATTAACTGAAATATATCTCCTTCTTCACTTACACATATAAAGTCCAAAAGTTGGGTTGTTTAAAATTATTCATTGTGTAATATATTAATATTCAAATACATACATGTATATACCAAATTTTAAGTTACAAATATAAGTGAGGTATTTGTTTGGAAAATTAAAACAAGCCGTTGTTGACGATATAGTAGGACTAACTTGAAACTATGCCATATACAAAATTCAACTGTCTGGCAGCACTAGAATATATCGATATGATATATGGAGAGGCAAATAGAAATTCGTCATTGCACTTGAGATATATGAAAACAACCAAGCTACGATAAATAAATCTATAAATTGTAGAGGAGACTTGCATACAAAAAACAGACCAACTTTTACCCGATTGATAATGGAAACGAAAGCTGCCAAGCAATCATCAAATTCCTTAGCTAGCACAAGTTCGATTTCCAGTGATAAAATGAACTACGCCTTGCAAGTGGCTTTGCAAACAATGAAAGAGCGATGCATACAATTGCAACGACGAGTTTCTAACATGGAGGAGGAAAACCAACGTCTTCGTGAAGGTACTTTAGGCTCTGCAACTTCCAGCAACAGTAATTTGGGGAAAACTGACGGCAGTGACGATGTTCTATCGCTGCGCTCGCGGTTAGACGAAATGCAACGCCAAAAGGAGCAGCTCGAAGATCAGATAAATATGGTGTCTTTTGAAAACCGAAGACTTTGGTCGCATCTTTCTAAAATATCTAAAGACCAGCAACAAATAACCAAAGACAATGAATTGACTATCCCTTCAAACATTCGTGGAGCAGGAAATGTTTCTATTGGTGCCAATCAAAACCTCATTCGTTCTAAAACGTTTACACAGCACTCGCCTAATCCGCACTTGCGTCAAAAGATAACAGAAGTCAGCCTTGAAGAGGTTCCACTAGACGAATTTGATGCTGGCGAAGTAGAATTAGGTTATCCATGTGGATTGAATATGGAGGACGTTAACACTGTTAATGATCTTGACACAAATGCTGATGCAAAACATTGTATGGAGGGATTGCAGGACTTGCGCCGTGAGGCCATGAAGCAACAGCAAGAACTTAATTCTGCGCTTTCACAACTGGAGACCCGTATCGGTAAGTCGGTTATTCATATTTTCACCATTTAATGTGATTTTGTTGTCTTATAATCCAGCGGTCCATCCCTGTCCTGAGTGTGCACAAAAGGCGGCAAACAAACCGGAAATGGCTGATAAAAGTTTGGAGACCGAAGATTACAATGACCACACAATAAACCAAGTACTTGACACAACATTGGTCTTGCCCCCTACCCGCCTTAATATCACACAAGAAAAGCTAAAGGCTGATGCCATAGACAAGACGTGTCCGATGTGCGGCAAACTGTATTCCAGCCAAGTTTCATTTAAGGCATTTCAGGAACACGTTGAAATGCACTTTATAGACGAAACTCTCGATGTGGATGGCAGTATAGAGCGGCAGTTCGAGTTCGTTTCGCATGCAGTGGGTGATTTCTGACCCAACAAACTTATCTTCTTTGCTACGCAACTATAACAACCACAAATATAATTTGTTTCACAAATAGTTTAATTGGTATTGTAGACGGAGGTTTGAAGTAAATCATAATGATGCTGTTTAAGTTGAACTGAACGGCGATCGTATAAGAAGATAATTAAACAGACTAAGAAGGAAAATAAAAAAATATATTTAAACAAAATTGTATTTTTAAGATACATTTATATTCATGTTTTTAAATTAAAAACAGTAAATTAAATTAAAGTATGAAGTATGTATGGATATTAATTAATTATAGATCGATTATAATAGATAGATAAAATGAATATCTTTTCTGTGCGTATATAATTTTATCTTTATTACTTATTAATTCTTATAAACGCGTATGTTTTTTTTTTTTTTTTGCGTTATGATTCTTGAATAAATATTAGTTTGTGCTTAATTATCATCAATCATGAATTCAAGTAATATTTTAAGAAGTATTTTGAAAAGTCACGTTTTTCTGTTTGAAAAATATGAAATGTTATTTAAAGCTCAACTAAATTAAAAATAAAATTTTTGACGAATTTGATGAATTGGTGAAATAACAATTTTGAATATAATAAAGAATGTATGCATTCTTGTTTAATTATATGTGTATAAAAATATTCAAATCCATTATTTTAAAATCGAGTACTGATCCAACTGCATTCATAATATACAGGCTATGCCAGATATATGTAACGATTTTAATTGACGCAAAAGGCAATATTATGTCTTTTGAACCTGGACTCGCCTGTTGATCCTGATTATATGTTATTCTTTTAATAAAATGAATTATTTACAGCCACCGTTTCTTTAAAATATATATGTGTGGGTGGAACTATATACTACAATAAATATCGCTGAACAAATTGCAAAAGCAAATATCTAATAATTAATCCGATAAAATATTCACACAACGGTTTGCTTTTAATACCCATAATATATGTAAAATAGGCAAGAAAGTAGCGGTCGGACGGATCCGACTGAACGATACTCTTATTATTAAAATACCTTACCTTATTAAAAAATCATGTTTTTAACTGTTGTACGCTTTTAGTAGCTTTTAGCTCTTTCATAGTGGAAGTTGTGTCTTAAGATTACCCGACTTGCCACGTTTAGGGATGTAGCTATATCATCTTTATATTTTTAACTGTTTATTTCAACATAATTTTATCTCCAGAAAATATACACAGATATATATTTAAAAATGGCACTCTACGTCTACCTCAAGATTTAATAAAATATCTATTTAACTGATAAACCTCCATAGGAACAGAGTATAATGATATCGCTAAAAAGAGAAAGTGATTATTAATATATTCTATGATATGTACATATTAATACTCACAAATTTGCTACAATAAAAAAAAAGAATATTAATGAGGAAATTAAGATGAAAACTGGAATAAGTAGAAATTCCTTGTAGTATGTAGAACCTTATAAAGCACCAAATCATAAATTAGCGTTTTATTTTGGCATGTCTACTTACATGTTTCCACAGCATTGCTAAATTGACATAAATGGCGGCAAAAATATCTTTAACACGACGTATGTTTAATACAATGTATAGTGTTTATTCTATAGAGTAGATGATATAATTGCTAATAGAATCTTACATGAATTTGATTAGTATTGATAATAAAAGCAAATATAAATTTCAAACTATTAATTAAATGAAATGGTGTTTCGTTTAGGCAAATCTACACCCGGGAGAAGCTTGACACTCTTACCTTATGTTGCTTAACTATTGTCCTTTTGCTCCTTTATTAGTAACTTGGATTGACAATGAAATATACCCCATATAATTTCTTTCCTTACTTGCCAACTTCTATATCCACATGCCTCTCCTTCGATCTTGTAATTTGCTCTCACTTTTTCTACTGAGCTCAAGAAGTAAGAAACCCGAGCAATTACGAAGACTAGTAGGAACTGTCAAAAAAGTGTTAAGAATGTTTTGGATGTTGTAGTCAATATTTTCTATAAACGCACGCATGACGATTACTGCGCATTTTATGCACCTGCTGAACTTCTCCGTACCCCAGCCCTGAAGCCCTATTTTATGGGTTTATCTGGTATATATGAAATCTAAAAAGAGTTTTTGAGAAAATCGTTAAAGCGGAGACACCTATTTGCATATAAGATGGCGGATCAGTCAGACTTAAATAGTTGCGTTGATTAATAGTATGGGAAATTCTTCTATGCGTAACACATTTTATAAAAAAAATTATAATATCAAATGTAAAGTTATAAGAAGACAGCTAGCCAGCATGATTCAGGTGTGCGTCGTAGAGAGAAAGATGTGATTTGACAATGACAAACCTATGAGACGGTCTCCGGTAGTTCACAGTGGGAAGGTTTTTCTTCGACGGCTCTGCGGCTGCGTTGGCTATAAAAGATTACCCGCGATTTCGAAGCTAGTTCAGTTGTGCTTAAGCGGTAGCCGCAGCAGCCAATTCTGCATTAGTTCCAGAAATAAAGAGAATCATAGTTACATACGGGCTATTTTTGACGAGTGCTTAAAATAAAACTTACTTACATACGGGCATTATTCAAGAGTATTAAACGGTTGTGAACTTCAAATACAATAAATAATATATCAATAAAATATATATATATATATATATATTTATCAAATGATATAAGAATGGCTTCAAGTCTATTTCAAAAACTCTTTTTCTTGCTACCACTCGCGTATCAATATCCCGTAAATGGTAATAGCTAAAAATCCCTCTTGCAGACTGTCAAAAGTCACTTTATTAAGTGATTAATATATATATTTTAATATTCATGACTTGACTAATAGACCGAATAGCTGGTAAATTTGATTACTAATGCAGACAAGACATCAAAATGACGCAACTGAATGAAAGTGAAAACTTATGAAAAGAGCTCCAGGCCTTATTTGAAATCCCCTTAAAATTTTCAGATGGTTCCTCTGAAAACAAAGATTGGAACCATGATAAAAATGGTGTAGACTGGCAAGGAACATGCGCAACGGGTCTTCGACAGTCACCAATTAAGCTTTCGGTCGATAGTGTAAGTATATTTGTAAACTACAAGCAGTTCTCGAAGTAGGATTAAGAACTTAAGTAGTACATCTACTGGTTTACCTCTCTCATTGTTTGGGAACTATGGTAATTAATGTGCCTAGTGGCCTCCTGTATTATTAATCAACAAATATGAGTGGATACTTATAATCTCTCTCTTAAACTGATTAAATGTCACATTTTGCTTTTTACGTGTGTAATACCATTTCTACTGTGAGTAGAGTATTACCAAGTCAGTTGTATCCGAGTAAAAAATTCTTACTTTATGATTTTTGCTGAAAGCATATATCAGTAAGAAATATAGATCAGATGGCTGACGGTGAAATAACAATCCGCAAAACCATATTAGCTTACCACAGAATTGGAAACATACGTCGACGGTTGACTGCAATATATTACGAAACATACATAATAACTGTTGTTTCCGTCACAAGCGCTGACAGCTAATTTGATAAATGGTGCGCTGGTGCATTGCAAGACATTACTTCCGAATGGTCCAATTTACTTTAAATTGTAGGCAATTTTGCGCCACTTTCCACTTTTAGCCGTATCTGTTGTCTCTTTAAATTAACAGAGATCGTGTTTAAATCATAAGGTTGACGTACTCACTGAAATTCTTCGCGTAATATCATCCCTTGTATACACAGTCACTTGTCGTGCCACTACCACGAATTTACTTTGGGAACTATGACCTGCTCCTGAAAGAACCGCTGACATTGGTAAACAACGGCCACACAGGTAGGTTAATTAACCAAAAACACTATAAAGAAATAACAAAAAGAAATGCAAATAATAATATTAAATCACTTATTGGGTGTCACAAAACAGTTGAAATGACTGTTCCAGAGACACGGAATGGCAAAAAGCCTTTTATCACAGGAGGTTTACTCAAGGGAAAATTTGAAACGCAAGGAATACATTTTCATTGGGGATCACCTGCATCCCGTGGGGCCGAGCACGTGATAAGCAGAAATCGATATGATGTCGAAATGCATATTGTACATCGAAATGTACGCTATAATTTAACAGAAGCCGTAAATCACTACGATGGCATAGCAGTACTTGGCATTATGTTAAAGATAGTCAGAGTGAGTTTCTACCTGTTGCATTTATAAAGTTAATAATATATCTATTCTGCTTCAAGTATCCGGATCGTGTCTTTCCAGGCCTAAGAAAGATATTTAATGAGCTCTTAAACATAGTCAAATATAACGATAAGGTCAGTCTTCCTGGCTCTATTACGCTAGGTCAGTTGCTGGGTGACTTGAATACCCAAGAGTTCTACACCTATAAGGGCTCTTTGACGACCCCTGAATGCAATGAGGCTGTCACGTGGACGGTGTTTCCACAACCTTTACCCATATCGCTATCAGATATATCTAAATTATGGATTCTTCAGGACGAGAGAGGTCATTTGATACGAAATAACTTTCGAAAACTCCAACCGAGGAACAATCGGCCTGTTTTCTACCGTACAAATAAAGATATCTTTGAATCGTACCTTGACTAATTTTGTGTAAATAAACGTACTTTATGATTTTTTATTTTGTTTTGATTTGTGAACAGCTACTTTATTGTCCGAAAATACTTTAGATACCTTTGATCATAATGATCTATGCGCAAAAGTTTTAAAGCTAGCTTTTTAAACTCAACTCGCAATAGATCAAAATATTAGTGTAAAAAGTAATAGTCAATGTTGGGGCACCCATTGAAAATGATAAATAGGATGTAATTTGTTGTGTAAATGTATGTAACAGGTAGAATGAGGCGTGGCAGACCGCGTTAAGTATATATTCTTGATCAGCAACTGCTGAGTCGATTCAGCCCTGTTCGTATGTCCGTTAGTCCGTATATATGAACGCGTCAAAGGTTTAGGATATAATAAGAATGAATCAATGAAATAAAATGATGACGAAACAATGTTAATTTAGAAATTTTTTTTTGATTTTTCCATTGTTTCTGACACAACATCCACTTATAGGTGTCCTTCACTCATCCTGCAAAGATCGACGGATACGTAAGAATTTCTTGTACCAGCGCTTAACAGTGCCCAAATGAGTTCCTTTAACGCATATATATCTGGGGTGTGATGAATTTTTCCACTCTCTTAAACATGAACAAATAAAAATTAACTGGACTTAATAAAAGTGTAGGATACTTAAACATTGATTTTGTTATTGTTGTGTAGGGCTTGGTACAGCAGTATGTTCAGAACGGCAGATAAGTTATGTATGTTTCATAATGTTTAAAAATATATCCGTATATATATAAATGGAATATAGTCAACACAACTCGTCTTCTGAGGACTACGGCTTAAAATGTAATTTGTTTGCAGTTGCTTATTTTATCTTAAAGACGAAAAGGTTTCTTTCTTCTGCCGGCTGCTTCTTGACTAACATCTAAAATCTAGCTTTAAATTAAATATTTTTTTAATATGTGTATATTTATTCGTAGAATGTTGACATGTAACAATAAAAACATCCCTATACAAAAATTGTCAGCAAACCCTGTGAGTACGGGACATTCAGACTTCTAACCTCGAAAGCTTAACGTTTGGATATGCAGAAGGGTCGACTGCGAAAGCGACAGCAACAGCGGCAGCGACTTCGAACGCTACTGCGAGGGGGTATTAGCGTTGCGCAATTGTCAATGTCGCTTTGATTGGTCTTCGTTATCAAGCTTAATGCCATCAGAAAGACTTTTCATTTGCTCGTAATTAAAACCGTTATATGTATGTAACAGTTGGTTAGAGGCACAAACACAACAATCATACTCTAGCCTGGGATTCGGAACCCAATCTTAGTAGTTCAGTTCACATCTGACTCTACTTTAACTTAAAAAAAAAATTTACTGGACTAAACGGTATGCTTAAATAAATTTATTGTTTATTTTTCTGTAATCTTAATATTATTATTAGATTATCATAGTTCTTTTTATGCCTTTTAAATTGCCAGACGTCACATATTATTATTATTCGATTTTAATTCAATTGTAAATATCACAAAGTTAAGTTTATTATTACGAAGAACGCAGAAATTAGTACATTAAAAGTCCTTATCGGACAACAATCAGTTGAAAATAAAATTATTTTTAAACATTTCAACTTGTTTTGTATACTATAAGGTGTTACTGAAACTTTAACCCGTATCCAAACGTTGCAAAATTTCAAATACGGCATTCAAGGTCTTACGGTCGGATTGCGTGTTGTGACCAATCCGTTAGTCAGAAAACTTACGTAAGCATTGCCTAGTAAAGAGTATTCGAGCTGAAGAACCAACATATCTATGTATGTATGTATACCAATAATTGTTTATCAAAAGTCCTGTTACCGATCGAGGCAGAGACTGTCTATGAGCTCTGTAGATATTCCGGTAAAATTATTTGCCTGTTACGAAGTCTGTTCTACTGTTCTAATGTTCGACAACATAAATTATATATTTATCAAGAAGTTGGCAAACAAGTAACTCAAGTTTTGGTAGTACTTCAATTAGACGTAAGCTTTTTTTAATGACTTTTAAAGTACCTCGTTTTGTTAATTATATTTTATTTGAAAATTAGCTATTCAGACAAGTTTAGGCTTCAAGATATTCTATCCCTATCAACTGTTTAAAGAAGGAAACAAATTTTTAAGTGACTTCTGGAATTCACAATTATTTGGGACAATAAAAATGAATTATACGAAATGTAAATGTATATATATTAAAATTTATTTAGATCTTACGAACAAGAATTAATAAAACGCAGGTCTTAAAACTATTTCCTATTTGACGACCATACCATGGAATCCCTTGGATTCACTCGACTACCCAAAGTTGAATGCAAAAAACTCTATGAGATATTAAAATAAAATAAATAAATAATTGTAGTCTGTTTTCTTCTACGCATTATATAAATTTGTTCGTTTTATGATTTATAAGACTTATGGAACATAATATAAAAACGAATGTTTATAAGAATTTATATCATATCATATCAGCTCCATTAGACTTTAAAACAAAAAAAGTTCTGTTTATGTTTTTTTAATACAAAAAATAAAAAATTAACGTTTTGACCAGCAAATATAGAACAAAACAAAAACGTTTCATCAACATATTAATATTTTTACTCAAATTGCGAAGAAATGAGTTACAATAAGTTTAATTGTTCTGATCCTTCAAGATATAATTTAAACTGCAAAATATATATGTACATTTGTCTAAATCTGGATATGTATTATGATTCTCTTGCTTTAATTGTGAGTGTCTTTCGCACGTTTTTCTTAAATAGCAGCTGGAAAAGTTTATTTCAATTAATGCCTGTAAGTAAGAAGAGGAAATCAACTTAAGTTTACTGAACTCGAACCAGATTTAACAGGTCCCCTTCTCTTTTCTCTCTCTCTCTCTCTCTCTTTCTCTCACATTCTCTATCTCTCCATCTCTAGAATTAGAAATAGGTTTGATGCACCATAGTCAGGTTAGCTTGTTTGGGCACTCGGGAGGATCCACTGGACAGTTGAAAACACGTTGCAATTACTATGCAAATTTGAAACTTGGCTTGGCAAGTGATCAACGGAAGAGTTACAACAAGAAATGGGTTCTTATCTACAACGAAGCTACCAGACTCTGCACCTATAAATTGTTGTGGCCGATCGCAGAGTTTTTGCAGTCTTCTTGGAATCGCTAACCTTCCTTAACGTGCACTACGCGTCTTTCAAGCAATACATATATTAATTGTCAACATACATCGTACAATAACAATGCATCATTCTAGCCGTTGGGGACATGGGCTGATGCTCCAGTTCCTATTGTTGGCAAGCCATGGCTTCTCCTATTTGCAAGCCGAGATAAGTGCGTTTTATTTGTCTTTGCATTGTATTTTTTATTTAACTTGATTCTCTTCAATAAGTAGCTCTCTCTGAAGTATATCTTAATGACATAAGAGCTGATGAAGCAGCTGAAAAAGCAAGTGGAGAATACAACTACGACCAACAAGGCAATGATTGGGAAGGCACCTGTGCAGATGGACAGAACCAATCACCCATTAATTTGACCTACAGTGAGGTAAGCAGACAAAAAACCAAACAAAAACTATTTTTGATGGTTACCACACTTCTTTTTAGTCTATCGTCCGCGCTATACCGCGCATTCGTTTCTACAACTATGATCAGCCTTTGGAGTCACCTTTAGTCCTTACGAACAATGGACACACAGGTGCGCAAGAGTTGTCCTCTGTATTTGTATTTCTATTTCTATAATATTGAAGTCCTTTAATATTCGATTCAGCTAATATGGTTTTGCCGCCTACTCGAAATGGGCAGCGAGCCTATATCAACGGAGGCCTGTTACCAGGCTCCTTTGAGGTACAGAGTGTGCACTTCCATTGGGGCTCCGCCAACAGTAAAGGATCTGAGCATTCCATCAACTCTCAGCGTTACGATGTCGAGATGCATATAGTCCATAAAAATATTCGCTATGCCGACATAAGTGTGGGCGAAGCCAGTGCATTTGCGGATGGCCTCGCAGTTCTTGGAGTTATGTTTAGGGCGGTCCCGAGGATGATCTCCCAGCATTCTGGACTAATAAGGATCTTTAATCAACTGCCTCAAATTGTTGCATACCAATCAAGTACTACCGTATCTGGCCGCCTAACTGCGGGACAATTGCTTGGCAATGTTATTACTGGAGAGTTTTTCACATATAACGGTGAGTATTCACGTACATATATAGCTAACATTTATTCATATATTCATATATTCATATCTTGCAGGGTCATTGACCACACCTGACTGCGCTGAATCCGTTACATGGACTGTCTTTAAGGACGTTGTGGAACTGCCTAGACGACAGATCATGAAACTCTGGAATTTGGAGGACTCTCGTAGTCATCCATTGATAAACACCTACCGCGAGATTCAAGATATCAATGATCGACCCGTTTACTACAGAACTCTATAATAATAGAATATATTAACCAACTCTAATTAATGTCAAAATATAATATACTTGACATGTGCAACTAAAAATCTTGAGTTTAAGTTTTCATTTAAAATTTAGAACAGAAAAAATTTGCACAATATTTAAAGTTTTATCGTTGCCCATTTTAAATGAATTATGTATTGAGAAGTTATGCAAAGTTAAGCCCTTTCAATTATGATCAACATGGGAAGGACTGGAATGTGAAAGCTGGCAAGAAACAATCTCCAGTTTCGTTGACTAAAGAGAAAGTAAACGCCTATTTTATTTTTGATTCGTTTTACTGATTGCACAAATATTTAGGCTATTAAATCCACCGCACCAAAGCTAAGCTTTATCAACTACAATAAGAAATTTATGGGCCCAATTAAACTTAAAAATGACGGGCATACTGTTTCAATGGAAATACCACCAGCAGACATTGGCAGCCATCCCGCTCTTTGCGGATGCAAACTGAATTGTATTTACAAAGCTGTAGGAATACATTTTCATTGGGGTTCCCAACTAAACAAAGGATCCGAACACACCATTGAATGCTCACGATATGATGCCGAAATGCATATTCTTCATCTAAATTCAGCCTACAAATTGCAATCAGAGGCTATATGCTACCCCGATGGTTTCGTAGTATTGGCTATAATGTTGAAACTTGTACCGGTAGGTTATCATTATAGGATTGTAGTATTGATTTAACCATTTGTATTCTTATTTATAGAAACCCAAATTAAACCCCCTGGCTCTAAATAAAATCTGTGAAGAGGCGCGTAAAGTCAGACAATTTAATAAGATTTCCACGTTTAAAAGTGATTTTACATTAAATGATCTCTTAGCTGGTTTGGAAACGCGAGAATTTTTTACGTACATGGGTCCGTAACTAACTTAACCAATATCCACATTATAAAATAAATTCTGTTATCCTTTAGGTTCGCTAACGACGCCACCCTGCTCGGAGGCCGTTAACTGGTTTGTCTTTCCCAAACCCATTGAAGTTTCAAAAAGATATGTAAGCTCAAAAGTTCTTTATAGATTGTCCAATCACTAACTTTCATAGCTGTAGCTGAAAAATCTGTGGCTAATAACAGATGATCGTGGAAAACCTTTGGTAAACAATTATCGCGACTTACAACAACTCCACAAACGTAACGTATATTATTTAAATAAAATTGCGACCTAACAGTACATGAGAAATTTGAACATAACTAACGGATAGTCAAATGATTATCGGTGGCTGCATCCGCAATTATCGATTTAAAAGCATCGCTTATTCATTCGACTGAAACTAGTCACAAGCTATCAAAAATTGTTGTGCCCAATCCAATTTTTTTAAAGCCTATACCTTTATACGTCCATTTCTATTAGTTGGTAAAATTGCATATAATCTGTGTGTAAACTATGTCTGTTATTTATAACAGAATCTAAATAACTGTCAAAAAAGATTAAAAATTCACAGTAATATCTACAAAAAATTCACTCGCAGAAAATTTCTCGTGTCATTCTTTTATAGTGCAAATATGGGATTGCCAAGACAATATGATATAAACTGGTCGGATCTTATTAAATAAAGGATAGAAAACTGAACAACCATTAAAGATGAATCACGAAGCTGCAAGCTCGCATAATAAGTTGCCAATAGTGTACTCCAAAAAATATTCTGTGCATTTTGCTGGTCTTGAAAAATTGCACCCATTTGATGCAGCCAAGGGGAAGCATGTACAACAGGTAAATGTATTTCAAAAGTATGCAGGTTCCAACCTAGGATTTACTATACTTTTAGTTGCTTTGTGACGAGCTGTCGCTGGAACGCGGTGATTTCTACGATCCCCTTGAGATTACCAAAGAAGAATTGTTGCGAGTGCACACTCCCAACTATTTAAAGTCCCTTAAGTGGAGTGCGAATGTGGCTTGCATTGCGGAGATTTCGGCCTTAATCTTAGTCCCCAATTTTACAGTTCAAAGTGGATATCTGCGTCCAATGCGATACCAAACGGCTGGATCAATATTAGCTGGTAAATTGGCCTTGGAGTACGGCTGGGCAATCAACTTAGGCGGAGGCTTTCATCACTGCTGTTCGTACAAAGGCGGCGGTTTCTGTCCATATGCAGATATAACATTGCTGCTTGTACGCTTGTTCGATTTGGAACCATCCAGAGTGCGCAACGCAATGATTGTTGACTTGGATGCACATCAAGGGAACGGTCATGAGCGCGACTTTAAGGGTAGAGAGACTGTGTACATACTTGATATGTACAATGCGTTTATCTACCCAAAGGATCATGAAGCCAAACTGGCCATTCGTTGCGCTGCAGAATTAAAACATCTTACAGAAGATGCCTACTATCTGAGGCAACTGAACCGATGTCTAATGAAAGCACTTGCGGAATTTAAGCCGGATATTGTTATATACAATGCCGGCACTGACGTTCTCAAAGGAGATCCCCTAGGTAACTTGGCCATCACAACGGATGGCGTTATCGAACGCGATCGTTTGGTTTTTAGTACATTTCGAGGACTGGGCATCCCCATTGTTATGTTGCTGAGCGGTGGTTACATGAAATCTTCTAAGCGAGTTATAGCCGATTCAATTGTAAATTTACAGAGACAAGGGTGGTTGAATTAACATTCCCACCATTACGTTACCACGTTGGTATTGTTCGGTTATTGTTTAAAATTTTATAAATGTTGGAGACTGTAAGAACGATAACTCATTGGGGAGAAACAGTTAGCTCTGAAAAAAACGATATTTCATTCGACATTATTTATTTCCTTATGGCAAGAAAGTATTTAAATATCAATTTACATTTAATATGCAACCTAACTGAAAGAATTCATATGGGTTATTTGATATTATTGTTATTTATTCTCATAAAAAGTAAACTGTAACCTAAAACAAAAAGATATATCCTAAGTGCTAATTATGTTATAATTAGATACTAGTTGCTTATTACGTGTTTAAAGTACAAAAAATATATAAATTAATGGTTATTTTCGAATACTTAAAGTAATCAGAAAGAATAGTCTGTTGGTAAGAAATTGTTTAAGTTATAATGGGTATTCAAAGTTGTTAATTTCACAGAACTGATTTAAGCGATTTTGAAGTTGTCTTTAATAAGCTTACAGATGGGGTTTACCGATTTTCCTTTCACTAACAGGCCGTTGGAGGTGGCAATCTAAAATTATAAGTTAAATATAATTATTTTACAAATTATTTATACATTTTTATCAGGCAACTAATTTTTTGGAGTGTGAATTACATGTAGAGATGAGAGTTCAGGTTCAGTTAAGAAGTCGGTCTTGTCGCTAATGCAGCAGCGCCAAATTCAAAAACATCAATTAAATAATCTAAAAACATAAACAGAGTAAAAAAAAAATAAGTAATTGGAGAGAAACAATAAATAATAAATTCCCACAATGGTATGAATTAAGTATGACATGCAATAAATCTAAAAAGGAGGATGAAGAAAGGAGTTATATACATAAATACTTACGCCGCATTGCTAGCAGGCACATCCTCAAAAAGTACTTCCCAACGCGAACTGATAATATATATTAAACAGAAGGAAATTATAAACACAACAATGCCAATGCTTAAAGTTGTAATTTCATGGACATTGGACGGACGTAGAAAGATACGTGCGCTAAATTGCGACCAAGTTGATTCTGTCCAAGTGGAGTACTGGCCTGAACTCCAGTCGTAGTCTGAAATGTTAAAATCATATTTTACTTAGAGATCAACAATTTAACAACAATTTACTTTATTTATTTACCTTTAATGAGAAAGGCCGGGCTAAGTGCATGTGTATAATTCTGTGTTGTAAGCCGGCATTCTCCTGTACCGTTAACTCCAGCAAAATAAAACAATGGAAGGTGGCTACAATTCTCTTTGGACACATTTGGTTCAAGACGCGAAAGAAGATAGCCAAGAAGGCGATACGTCCAACCTGATGACTCTTGTGAACCACCTAGCACACTTATGTAACTGAGTGTTGAGAAATTGATGTGTTAGTGCACTGTTTCATTTAGTATATATTTTAACCACTGACACTTACCGCATTGGCGGCAGAGGGATACCTGGTGGACTGTTCGGATGTGAAGAAGCTTTGAAAAGTGGACAGTTCGAAGATTGCAGGAAACAGTAGAAAAACTCATCTGCCAATATTGGATTGGCAACTTTATTTCCGTGGTACTGTTTACCCGTTAAAGTCTCATACAGAGCCATGGCCACAATGGAGGAGATATTCCGCACCTTCAATTGCAAAGATTCGGGATAAAAATGTGCTGTATCACTCACATCAGTCAGTGTTGTATAATCTTGGCTGGTATTAGCATATATAAAGGCCACATTATCAATGTCATCGTATATGGAGTGATAATATCTATTGTTTGGCACGGCGTTTAATATTAAAGCTGGAAACTTTTGATTAAGTCGCAAAAACGATTGCGCTGATGTGGGTGGTATCTGAAGACCCACGCTCGATTCGACGTTCACATTAAAACCGTAGTGAGACGATCTGGCATATCTGTTAAGTTGCTCAAGCAGTTGGTTAGCCGGCGGTGTGAAGTTAAGTGTATGCAGCTTAATGTTTTGTATATCATCGAGTGTACCAATGTCCAGCATAAATTCAATATTTGCAAATGAAATTGGATTTCTTTGTGAAGAACGTGTGGGAAAAGCTAAGTTTTCAAGGTCGTAGACAAATCGCTGAGAACCAATATAGTCATAAGACTCGCCATTAAATGCTACAAAAAGCACATTACGTTTAGGGTCTCGTAACGCACTCTGTGCAGGCAAAAGAATGCGCAACATATGAGCCACCTGGGTAAGAGTAGCAAGGCTTAGAAGCGAGTCCATCGCGCCCAATCCTGAAAGTACAACTGTTAGTAAGCAGTTAGCATTTCCACTTCACTCACCTACCCAAACCATCAAACATGCTGGTAGTGTCTAGGCGGCAGGACACAATTATAAATTTCTCATTTAAATTGACACTGCGTGCATTGTCATTTAAGTTTTCAGATGAGTTGCGCGGATACAATGTTGCATAGACACTCCGACCTTCCAGAGGATCACAATATTTGGTGCCGCCAAGATTATTTATGAAATTAGTTCGCCGCATGCACACTTCAGAGTTAACAGCTGCTGACATAAAAGACTTTACTTCTACCGCACATAAGCTACGCAGGGCATGCGACTCATAATCAAAGTTGTTGAAGATTTCGAAACACTTCTCAAGTTTGTCAATTTCTTCGGCATCGGCTATATAATAAATGGGAAATGGAAAATCCTCATGCAGTAGACCAGTTCCCCAACGATTCCAGGTGCTGACCACGTCACTAGCATTGCAAGTGGCGGTCTGGGTGCTGTTCTTTAATTGGAGACCACTGTACTGATTAGGACAGTTTAGTTCATGCGAAAATTGTTTCATATCTTTTGGTCTATTGATTAGCAACACAACAGATATGACTTTCGGACCGGCTTCTTTGAGGCGTAACAGGTTTTCCCTTGTAAACATATGTGGTGGTATCAGGGGAGCGTAGGGCGGAGACGGAAGATTACTAAGTAAAAAATCCAATTCCTTTTCGGTGTTAATCAGATGTAGTACACCAACTGATCCTGAAAATGTTGCTGGGGTTGAAGGCCGTAAAACAATGTAGAGAATTTTTCATATCTTAAAATTACACCTATATCACACTCACATGAGCATCCCGTTTGATGCGTGCCATTCAAGCGTCGGAAACAACTTGCTCCCAAAATGGGTTGATACATTTTATCTCGCGTTCGTTCGCCACGAACTGCCATAATAAAGAAAAAGGGGATTAGCTGACTCAGCACTAAAAATGTGTGGATGGATTTTTATAGTTCTGGAATACTTACCAATGGCAGTACTTTGAAGCAACAGCAGCCATATAGCAGCTGCTTTTATCTGCAGTGCCATTTATCGATCCTTTGAGTTCAAAGCGCCAATTGTTCGGCGATGTAATTGCTAATACACAAATGACAACAAGGAACTGAACATATGTATGTACATTTGTTCGATATCGATATGCGATAGGCAAGAGTTACTTAGCACGATTATTTGATTGTTCAAAAAACCAGCTCATACCCAATAACAGTGATATTCCTGAAATGAATTTATTTTCTACTTTACACCTCACATCAATCATTTTAAACTATTAAACCAAGCCTAATTTTCAGTTCAGCCATTTTACATTACGTATTGTATTTTATTCCAAACATTGGGTTTTTTATTTTGATATGGTAATGTTAAAAAAAAAATATAGTGACGATGTTAGTATAATATAATTTTCGATATGTTGTTAGTTTATTATTTTAATAGTATTTTCTGAAAGAGCAATTAACATTATTTACTGAACACAAAGAATTTTTATTTAGATTGTCGATAACACACTACCAAAATGTCAAGCGAGAGCGATTTTAACTCATGACTTTTTTCAATATGCTTGTATTACACAATTAAACAAACACAAATTATAAGTACACTAAATATATGAGGAACATTGAATTTGTCCCTCTGAATCTTAGTTATCCGCAATTGTTTGTTTTTTAATGAATATGGCGGAGGAACTAATTTTGTGGTTCGGCGCATAGAGAATTAGATTGTATACTTATAGATATACCTAAACTTTTTATATACCTTCAAAAATTTCAATAAATTTGTCGATCCAAAGTGGGACTTATTATTCACTTAAAAATGGCTTATGCTACATAATTAGTAAATATTTACTAAGATACTAACATATAATTCATTTAATTCTAAAAGAGCGTATCCTCAGCGCGTATGTATTCTCCAATATCAGACTGATGAAAGCAAACAGTAGTTAGCGGATCGGCGGTTTTGCATTCAGTAGTCGATCGTGCAAGAACGCCAAATCCCAAAGCCAAATCATTCATAGAAAACACAACGACACCTTGATACTGCCCAGCGTTTTCCGTTATTCTGCCCAATCCAGATTTTGGTATGTGATTGCCATAAAGGTACTGCTGCTCGAAAGAAGGCTTGACCCAAACCTTATACTGTGCGTATGGTGCCAAATAATAAAGCGCCGTAATATGGAACTTAAGTTTATTGGTTTTCGAGAATTTTCCAAAGCAAGTGCCCACACATACAATTTGCTTGTAACCAAAACACTCGCTTAGTTTCAATATGCGCTCGGAGACATAGTACACTCGATCGCGGTGCTCACGGAAGCAATATGTTCCGTCCGGGCGATCAATTAGTTGTTGTACGTTTGATCCAATACTGAAATGGAACGTATATTATTTATCACTTTTTTTTGTTGGTGTCTAAGCAACTTACTATTTGGCAAGTTTCTCAAAAAGAATCTTAGTTCGTTCATCAGTAAGTCGTTTCATTTTGTCAAATAATGTGGGGCAATAAACGATAGATACGCTACGCGAAATGTGTTTTTACAAAAAAAGGGCAAATAAATACCGTGCACCGCACGTTTTTTATTAGTGTTGTGCAACGTGTCATTCATAGCACGAGAGCACGTAAATAAGTATCGATACATTAGTCTCGATGTGAGTAAGATAATTCCTTAGTTTAGTACTGAATGTTCACGATCAAACGAGACGGGGTATTCCATTTAAAAACGCAAATGAGAATGAGGTTCATTATCGATAAAAATTTATTTTAAGACTCGGCTGGTTGGTTGGTGTACATTCCTTCAAAGTATTTTTTTATTTTATTTCATTTTTTTTTAACTGAGTAATGCTGTTTATTGTCTTTAGCTTTTGTTATTGGCTTATGGCCATTGTTCAGTGGCATAATTATAACCAAAAATAGTAATACAAATAAAAAGCACAGACAAAATCTGCAAATTCGGACCTTAGATTCAACATTATATGTCTTTTATTAGGGAGAAATCCCTAGATTTCATAAATTTTATTATAAATCAATCTATATTAAACTATAACATATTCTAAATAGCTTAATAATAAAAACATTAACATATTTAAAGTCATATCGTTTCTAAATTTTCCGAATACTGAAGGTCTTTTAGCAAATCTTGCAGCTGATGTTCCTGGTAGTATACAACATATTGCGCTTCAGAAACTTGCTTAAACATTTCGCAAATACTCGGCTTGAGATTGTAGAAAAACAATAACTGTTGACGCTGGTTGAAGTCGCCGACTAAGGAACCGATAACAGTTGCCGTGGTAAAGTCGGCATTATAGACGTGAGATGCATCGACGACGACGGGAATATTCTGGCGCACGGAGTGCTTGTTAACCCAGTTTCTGACGTATTCCACGGATGGAAATATTAGACAACGATCAGGCGTAATCATCAAGTATTCTATGCCGGATTGGGTTAATAATATTTCGAAGCTTAGTTTTGGGCGAGCAGCATTGTATAAAATGAAAACAACGTTAATTCCGATTCCAAAAAGAATTCCGTACTCCAACGGAAGGACGAGACAAGCAATGAAGGTCCCTATACCAGGAGCAAGGTCACTTCCTGAATAAGAAAAATTGATAAAGTAAAAGAAGAAACGAAACCAAAATGTAATAAAAATACCAAAAAATATTATTTATGTATTTTTAAAAAGAAATATGCAATTCTACCCAGCGGCAATAAACTAGAGGTTTTCAATCCCATTTCTATAATGAGCAAGCTTTAATAACTTAAAAACTCAAAGAAATTATAGAAAATGTGATATATACATATATATAAATGAGAACATGTAAATAAATGTAAAAATAATTTAAATAATTTAAATAATTAAGATAATCAAGCCGAAGGCCTTAGCAGCCAGTGCTTTAGTTGTTAAGTTAGACTTTAATTTTAATTGTATCTAACTTTATAAATAAATTAATAAATAATAAATATTTTACCAATAGAAGCAATTAAAAATATCATATGTGCTTTTTAGTTAATTACATAGTTTGTGATCAAAACCCTCGAAGAGCGCTTTAAGACAGCATTCGAGATTTTATGTAACTTAGGCTTTCAATAACAATAAGTTAGAACAATTGCACACATGCAAAATATTAGAGATAAGTTCATTTGGATCTGAACTTGTTTATTTTGTTTTTATCTCAGTTTTGTGTTTTTTTTTTTTTAATTAAAAACTACAGTCTTAATATGTATATTTCAAAAATATCTTTTTAAATATTAAAAGAATCTTTTACAAATATCTCTTATCATCAAGTATTTTATAATGCATAGTACTTACTTTTTGCCCGCCACATGGGCTTTACTACTTTTATTTCAATCATGAAGACTACGGCAGAAATTATAATGGCTGCCAGTGTGGCCTTTGGAATAAAGTAAAAGTAAGGCGTGAGGAAAAGCAGTGCTATAATGACTAATGATCCCGAATAAAGGTTGCTAAGGGGAGTGCGGACACCGCTGGCATTGTTGACAGCTCCCCGGCTTAAGGCGCCGGTGCCCGGGAATCCCTGCATAAATGCATTCAATATATTGGCAGTGCCAATGGCAATGAGCTCCTGTGAGGCATCTATTGGCTGGCCAACAGCTGAAAAGCATTGAAACAATTAGTTGGGGAACACTCTTATGTAACCGAAGGGTGGATTCACCGAATGCCTTTGCAATAGCAATACTCTCCATGAGAGAGATCAAAGGAATTACTATTAATCCAGAGCCAATACTGTGCACCATATCCAGGAATCCCTCTGGATTGCTGTCAGTCGTATTTAAGGAAGTAGGTGGCCATTGAACGGTGGGCAGGCCTGCTGGAATATCTCCTATTATGCGAAAGGGCGTTCCATGCTGCTCGGTGTACAGCAGATATCCCATTATGCTGCAGACGACAACAAGGATCGCATTTCGTGCTGTACCCACAATCCAAAAAAGTTTGTTAACAACAATCAGGAATCGAGAGCGCTGCTCATCTTGTTGAGGTCTTAGGCGGTAGGAGGACAACATACGCAACATTAAGAGGAGCACAATGCATGTGATCCCTAACAGCGTATCAGCGGCACGTGAGCCTTGTATGTTAAAGAATACTTGCTTCCAGACCTCTATGAAGGTGTTTCCATTGGCCGTTATGCCCAGTACGTTCTGAATTTGCGACGAGAGTATGATCAGTGAGACGGCGGAGGTAAAGCCGGAGGCAACTGGGCCAGAAACGAAATCGATAAGGAAACCCAATCCAAAAAGTCCCATTAGCAATTCAACAGTACCGCACATTAGGCAAAGCAGCACGGATTTCTGCCACGAGCCCTGCGCCACCTGATAAGTCAGCAGCGCCACAATAGCCGAAGGTCCCAGTGGTACATCCTTACAACTGCCCAAAAATATATATACAAAACATCCAGCAAAACTGGAATACAATCCATACTAAATGGAGGGGAAATTTAAAAATCTGGATTAAGCGAGAGAGGAAGCAGTGCTTACCGCTACCGGAAGACCCGCAATCCCTGCATAAGCTAGGGCCTGTGGAATGATTGTAAGGCCAACACTTATGCCGGCAACGAGGTCACAAATCGCATCCTCGATACTGTAAGTAGGAAGCCAGCGAAGAATTGGCAACCGCTTGTGGAGAGTCTTGCGATTGAATATTCGCCTTTTGCAATTGTTAATGCAGCCCTTCGTACCATCCAAAATATTCCGTGATGTGGCTGAGGTTACCTTCCTACCATCTTCTGTCACTAAAAGCAGCACGTCATAGTCAAGTCAAATTATCTGGTTTATTATTATCAACTCTTTAATATCAAAGTATTATCTTAATATACCCTACCAAAATCGTAACGTAACATTCACTATTATTCATAATATCACGTACTAAGCGTCCACTACTTTACTGACTCAATTTGCGAACTATTATTATTTTTCTACGGCAATTACTATTGATGCTTACTTTTTTTTTATCATGCACACGTTTCATTGTCAAGATCTTATGAGAACATCAATATCAATAATAATATTTTCTACGCTATTGCGAGTACATGCTTTATAGCCCCATTTTATATATTTAAAAAAAACAACATTTTTTGTTGAGTACAGATACACATATAAAGCCATATTAAATACTTAAGAATCTTATTTGGCTTTTAAGAAGTAAATTTAAAAATATTTAAATTTATGTGTAGTAGATATCTTATGCATTAAAAACTTACGTATAAATTCCTTGGATTCTTGAGATGCCCCCCCAAGGCTACAGTTTCTGGAACTTTGGTCCGAAATTTTTAAATTAAGGCATATTGTAGAGGACTTAAAGGCATCATTTAAATAAACGTGATTCAGAGCTGGATTAAACTTCATTTTAAATCAGGTGCTCTATAATAAAAATAAAATTGGTAGTGGCTAGTAAAAATGAATTTAAAAAGAAAAAAACAGTTTTTCTTTTGAATTAACAAACTCAATTCGAATTATTACGGGCATATAGCCCTTGTGCTCTATATCAAAATTAAATTTTATTTGAAGTAAATGCCAATAAGTTTTTTATTGCATTTACTTTTACGTACTTCCTTGCATATACTTGTGATCTTCTTAATATATATGTATAAAAGGTTATACAAAAAGTATGTGTGTTTAGTTTTTAATCAAACATTGTTAAACCAATATACTCTTTTTATTTACTAAACGTGTGTATCATGAGCAATAAACTTCGCTAAGTACAGCTTATTGCTCTGGATATACTTCTCCTTTACTTGTAATTTTTTTTTTTTTTTTGCAACAATTTCCTATTAGTGTACATAATGTTCAAAATTTGTTTTGAAAAAAATGAGTCATAGTTAGAGAAGACTAGGACAGTCTTTTTCCATCTTGTTCAGAACTTACAAAATTATGGTACTTTTAGCTTTGGCAGGTATTTAAGTACTTTTTTTTTCACAAATCAATAAAGTGTTAAGCTTCTAATATTTAAGATTTACAAAAAGTTCATCAACAAAAAAAATATATTTTTTTGCAAATAATTTAAAATAGTATTTACTGATTACTTTCTGGTTGGCAAATGATCTCATGATTTTCAAATGTAAAACCCTTTGTTGTTTTGTTTGTAGACGACAAATATTTCACACACTTACCCTGGTTTTCAGTTACGTTAAATTAATTGAATGAACGCTGTGTAATGTCCGACCGGTAGCTTGATTTCTAAAATTTTTTATTTTGTTCTTTTTTGTACACTTTTATTTCAAAGGTTTGTTGTTTGTTTAATTGCACATTATTTCAGATTTGTGACTCTCGTGATTGCTTCATTTGCATGAAAGTCAAACTAAATAATTAAAAAAGTTTTACAGATCGGCAAAATTTTGTTTTGCGATTTCCTAAAATTCATATAGAAGCTATCACTATTTGAAACAATTACTGCATGAAGAGTATTTTTAAATCATTCAATATAGAAATTTAAGTCAAAAGCAAACAACGTGAACAGTTTTTTTAACAAGACCCAAGTTAGGTCCACGAATTTAAGCGTTTTAACTGAGACTGGGTAGGTGTAGGTAACCGTTTGCTTGCAACAAAAAAAGCTCTCAAACAAAGCTTTTATTGTATGCCATGCCAACAATGCGAAGAATGAGCTTTTGGGTTTGGGGAAATGAGGTTTCATTGAGCAAAATCCGTTCAATGGGAAGTTTGTTTCTCTCTGAGTCTGAAAAGTTTAGAAGGTAAGAGAGCAATTGAAAGCCAATGTTGTTAGCATACAGACAAATAAATAGAATATTATTCTTATATGCATTAATGGTTTTGTTTTGCACACCAATACTACTCAAATTACATATTTGGATAGAAGTTTATTGCTTTGTCTTATTAGTATTTGGTACTCCGTAAATAAATGCCCGGCTAGCTCAGTCGGTAGAGCATGAGACTCTTAATCTCAGGGTCGTGGGTTCGAGCCCCACGTTGGGCGAAATCACTTTTTTATAGTTTATGGATTTAACTACATTCTATAGTTTTATGCAATAGTTTTATTATATTATTCCGCTATAAAATTAGTATGTATGTCTTTTTGTATTTTTCTGTGAGATTTAGGTACACATTAGAAATTCGAAAATAAAAAATGTTTCATGTTTTTTTTAAATATTTTATTTAATAAAATTTTACTGCTACGGAAAAAACGTTTTCAATGGGCAAGGTTCTTAACTGTAACGTATAAAAATTATTCGGATGCAACTATGTAAAATTTAAAGCGGATATCAAGATTCGGAAATATTAAGGTTTTGGTGTGAACTACATATTCAAATGTTTTCAAGTGCAGTTGTCTTTCACATTGCTAATGTTTTCATTATTATTTTGTAATATGTATATACCCAGAATTATAAAATATAATATTTTATTTAAAGATTTACGTTGAACGTACACCCAGCATATATACTCGTACGCTGTTATTCCATAGACAAGTGATAATATTTTCTACATATTAAAATGAATTAAATTGAAATTTAGGCAACATTATTAAATTAATATATTAAATACATACTAGTGGTTATGGAATTTATAAAAAACCCATTGTTAGATTATATTATGTATACTCGTATAACGCGACTTGTGTGAGAAGCGAATAAAATTGACGGTGGTACTTATGAAACTTATACAATATAACAACATTCATGACCAATATGTGACAATTTACTAATTGCGTAGCCAATTTACTAGCCAACTGTATTTGGAGAGCATTATAGGAGCATTGAGACACTTTTGAACTATTGTTTTTTTATTGAGGCACATTTGATGGTTCATCGAAGGACATAAATGTAAATATTGGATTTTCTTTCGTTTCCATTTTTTTTAAAAAACCTTCTAAAAATGCTCCCTCATACTCATTTGTGCAGAAAAGAAAAACGGCGCCAACAAAGAACAGATTGTTACCAAAACATTTACTAGATATTGTTGATTTGCTGAAGTAAAGTAAAATATATTATTAGCATTTAAAAATTAAACCAAAAATTTAATTTTACTCACCACCACTGCAAATGTCATGCAAAATATCTTCTACGTAACCATTATCATTATCGCAGAGGCATAGTTTTGTTTTACTCGACATAAATTTGGATACCCCAATGGTACGGTTGTTGTTTTCAAATTGACAGACCATTCCGTCTTCACATTCGTGGTTGCTGTGGCATCTATGTCGTAAACCTGTAAAAACAAATAAAAGTTAAGTAAGTTAACAAAACAACACACCCTCCGACTAACTTTTCTAGGTAAATATAATCAGAATGTTTAATTTATAAAATGTCTTTGAATCCGATTAAAAAGTTAGGATTGTTTGTTATTCCTAGTTTGATTATATCCTTGGGACCCTTATTATAATTTCCTTTTATCTTATGAAGATATTTAGTTTATATTAACGAAATATCCTAGAATTTGTTTACATACATCACACATTATTATGCGGATATTCTGATTTTCCTAAACTTTAATACACATATCCTTTTTTATATAAAAGTTATGTGTATATCGATACATACATTATTAACTTATGTCATTGCTTTGGATTCTTCCACTAAGAACATATTGTACTTCCTAAATGTATTAACAGTAATATTTTCGGATATACATGTAAAAAATGAATTTAAATCTGCCAACGGAATGTCTGTAAACTATTTGCAATTTCTGAGCAGTGCATGTCACAAATTGGCACTTCGAAGATTCCATCCCTTTATTATTATTCAGTCACGACATTCTTAAATAAATTTGACATTACGCTACAATAAAGAAAAAGTTGCCTACAAAATTACATTTAGTATGTTATGTGAAGTGCTGTACAATAAAACAAATAACAATATATCCTTAACCGATGTCTATAATTAGCAATAATTTGAATAAAGCGTTTATAAAGAAAGCAAAATACTTAAAATACAAGGCCTTGTCAATATATAGAAATCCCATTTAAATTAAATATTTTAGAGAAAAACTTAATAGTAGTACAAAAACAACCTGATTAAATTAAATTTTTTTAATTTAGTTGTACTCAATATAGATGTTCACAGCATGCAAAAAGCAGATTTTATTTTTTATTTAAGAAATATTTAATAATAACAATAACGCCAATGTTTAGTACTATTTGTCAATTCGCATATATAATATAATCGTACACTTCAGAAGCATGTAAAAAAATCAATATGTAAAGCAATAGGGTATAGACGAGTAGACTATAAGGAGACATCTAAATACATTTGTGAAATTAAGACCGAAATCTTGAGAAAACTTAAGAGACCAATTGCGAAACTCTCTAAGCTATATGTGCATACCATATGTGTGTATATGAGGGTGCTTTGTTTAATTCTCATTTACAGCCTCTTGGCACTTGAGCCACAGCAACACAAAACAGTTACCTTCTAAGAAGAGGAAGAAGAAAACTTTTGAATTATAAATGTAATATGCACGTCTGCCAATTAGGTACGAAGTAACTAAAGGATTCTACTTCTAGGCGTTCTTACTCACATCTCTTATTTGCTTGACAATAAAATATGACTGTGCCTACCTTTTAGCACATCTGGGCAGAGTCCAGATGAGGGCGGTGAATCGTCTCCGCACAAGCAACGCATTTTGAAATCATTCGAATCCTTCACGCAGCTGGTCCGTTCCGTCGAGGAGCAGTCATCGTTTGTGCTACACTCGCGACCTTTGACTGAAAGGCAAACAGAAACAAATATATTTAAATGAATTGATTCAACAAGCATATGTTACTCGTATAATTATTATAATTGTTGGACAACAATCTCCGATGCTTCCACAACATCTACTCGTTTTCCTTTCACTTTTGATAAAACGATAATTTAACTGATTTGCTTGCTATTAGCATTGTTGTCATTTCTTTTGACTGACTTGTTTGATCAATTTCTGATTTATGCTGGGTGTAAAGCTACAAAACGGTTTAGTTATTTGTACTCAGATATGAGACTTGGCAGACATCAGACATCAAACATCAGACATGGCATGTTATTAGGCGACTGGATTTATTTACATATTTATGCATGAGTCATTTGTTGTTCTGAAGCAGGGTAACGCTTATTTTTCGGTATTTGGGAACAATGATTAATAATCTATATTGCACTTACATTTGTGTACAAAATAAGATTTACTACTACATTCTTTAGTTCACTCCCACTTAAAACATATTAGCCTAAAGTTTAATATAGTATGAAGTAAATAAAAGTCATTGGAATAATTAGTATACACAGAACTTGGTTTGCAATAAAATCTTCTTGCATATACAATAATTTGGCCATAAATGTGTAAATAAAACTATCTAAACATAATATAACATTTGCATTTGAACTTCAAGGATAACATTGTAGTAAAACTGACGCCTGGTGTACAGTGTACACCTGAAACAAAAATTATACTTTGCCATTGTTTGACCACTTTTTCGGACCTACATTTCGATTGTATCTCTTGTCCTAATTTATTGTTTTGATTTCCACACAAAATAAGTTGAAATGGGTCAAATTTTACCAATGTAAAGAAAAAAAAAAGTATGACTCTGTGAAGGATGAATCTAGAGTCACAAAACTTGCCCTTGAACCTGTTTTCGATTCACAGATTTAGTTTTTTTTTTCGAAAATTAGAATTACTATTACCTAAAAAGAAAATATATCGAATATTATAAATATCAATCAAGAGGTTTTCATCTTCCGTAGTTAAAACTTAAAATTTTCAAAGTGATTGGTAAAAAATGTAACTTTGGTATAATGATTAATCTGAATATTCCGATGAAATCAATTAAACTTGTAATTCTTAGATAAGAAAAATAATTTAAGAAAGCCTAGGAACTCGGTTACTCTGTCTTATGTTGCTAGAAAGATCAGTCTAGAAATTATATTATTTTGTAAACATCAAGTGCTTATCAGTTCTTTATATCACTTGTCTATAACGTATAGAAGTTGTCCTTCTATACAAACACTCGAATTGTCTTATATCTCTTATTCCTAACAAACAAACTAGGGGAAATAAAAAGTAAAAATAACAAGGTAAGGGTCTACGGGCTTAACTTACTTATGGGACCTTGCGTGGGTGGCGGTTGATTATTGGTCTTGCCGAATGTAGTTAGAGCCGTGGAGCTCACGCCAAAGAGTATGATGAAGACTCCAAAGAGCATAGTCAGGCTGCCACACTGTGTGAAGCGCTTCAAGGGCTGCATTTCAGTTCACTTTAAGCGCCAAACTTCCACTATTATACAAATATTCTAATCAATTGTTCCGATTGAGATCTCACGCACTAGATTTATAAAGAGTCTCAAGTCAGACAATATATAATTCAAAATTTCGGTCTGAAAACAGTACCAACAAACTCCGTCGATTGTACGCCTTGTATTTAACTGTTTAAATTTTTGGGTACTATTTGGGTCTTAGCCAATGAAATAACGAACCATTCGCCTGCGCGTTCGAAATACAAGTGATGAATTTCATGGGGAACACGTAGCTTAAGTTTTCCACACTAGCAACACGGCTCGACGGCTCAACGGTTACTTACTTCTCGCTCACGCCAGTCCACAGGCCTAACTCAAATATACACTCTGAAGAAGCATCAAAATTCTGGTAGGACTAGCCACGAATTTTGCATACTCTCTCAAGCATTTCACATTTAATACGCTTGCAAGTTGTAACAGTACAAAAATAAATATTTATTTACATGTCCGTTTATTTAAATAGTAATAGCTGTATTTTGATTTTAAATCTATAATTTAATTTATATATTATATTTAAGAATTCATTTACCTGAAAGTATTCTCCTATAATTTAATTGAATATTTGATCACTTTTAACTAATAATTGTATTATATTTATTTATTTGTCTATATTATAGTAAATTTTATTTTTTTTTTTTTCTAATTAAAATAAAATTAGGTCTGGCATTCACAATATTAAAGAGGCTGAAGAGGGGAGGATGCAAAAATGTAAGCCGTCTTTTGAACCTTGCTAGCAGAAAACTTGTGCTTCAAATTTGGACGTTTGTCGTATAGCTATGAATATGCATATGTATGTGTACCTAAGCCAAGCCGAAACGCAGTTGTCGAGGCATCGTGTTGTAGCGTTAACGAAGATGGATTTTTTTTAGTGTTACCTTCGTGTAATTTTTATTGTTGTTGTGTTAAAGTCGGAGCGGCCTCGTCTCGACCTCGTCCTCGTACTCGTATCCGTAGTCGCACTGGCCCTCGCGCTCGTCCTGGCGCAACTCTATGTGGGTATTATAATAATGGCGAAGTCATTAGAGCCATTGCATAGCCTAGTTTCGGAACCTCCTTCTAATACGCGCAAAAGTCACACACTACAACAAAGGGTGGCATTAGCACGCACAACAACTACTACTACAACAACAACAACAACAACGACAGCAACATTAACATCAAGAGAAACAAGTTTTGCTAAAACAACAGCAAATACTTTTTTTGGCCATTATTCTGTTTAGTGGTTTTGTGGTTTTTGTCGATTTTTTTCTATTTCTTTTCTTAGTTCGTTTTCAGATTGTGCAGGACTCTAATTACATTTTACTTGAACCATCATCAATGGTGAGTGGGTGCTTGTTGCTTTTGCAGTTAAACTCTCTGCAAAGGTTACGAGCCACGCCCACAACGCTGAAATCACCAACTTTACCAATCAGCATTTACATACTGAAAAATTGGATTTCGCGAACGGGTAAAAGCCAAATAGCCCTTCTGGAAGACTCCTTCTGTGTGTTTGTCGATTTCGTGTCTTTAATGGAATAGCCGAGGTCCATTGACAAGGAATTTATCCCCTTTATGAGAACAATAATCTTGTAATAAACGGTTATTTTGATTGGTCCGGCAGCATACCCACTCCCCTCTGTTTAACGTGGAGCATTTAAACCATTTTGGTTTTTATTGTTTATTTTTATAGAACTAGAAATTAATATTACACGCCAAATCAACATAATGAACGAGACGTTATACTCTTGCATATTAATTAGCCTCTTTTTTTCACTGTGCTCCGATGGGCTCTGAATTATAAGGAGTTTTATAATTCCAGGGTCTAAAGCAATGTTTTACTTTGCTTTGCTTCTAATATTTTAGTTTATATAGATCATTATAACATAGTAAGAGCAAAAAATATAGCTATACAATACTTTTTTATTAGAAAATATTAATTAAAATCAAAAGTTATATATTTAAGCTGTTGCAACTCTTGACCTATCAAGTCAGTCCAACCTATTTTATCGAATATTGATCAAGATAATAAATATTAAAAATAACAATATATACTGGATTCCCATATCATAGTTTTAATAGAACTAAACAACTAAAAAATCTTTTTAATCACATTTGATAAATAATAAAACATTTTCATAGTATATTTTCCAATTCTTATGTAGACAAGGGTATTTAAACTTCGCCATTTTTGTATATTAAATCTTAAGTTGTAAGTAAAAGTAGATTTAATAACATTTTGTGCCAATGTGCACTTGAACCCCGACAAAAGTAGATGTATACATAAATATCTCGCATGACATACCTAATTAAGGAGCTGCAAATTATTTATTTGTAAATTTATAAGTAAATATAAATACATACAGACGCAGTTTCGTTTTGACATTATTGATAAATGTTCTGGCGCAAAATGGCAAGTTATATAGAATAATCACGAACTTGGCTAAAAGCAAAGTGCCACACCATCCACACAATCGGAATGAATAAAAATTGTGGTGCTGTGGTGCAGTTACACGTGAACCCATAATCTGCCTGCCATGTTATTCTTAACTGATGATTAATTAGTGCGACATCGCAACCAAATGCAAAATGACCGACTGAGCGACTATATAATTTCCTCACGAAATCTGTAGAACTGGCGGTGAGCATGCCTAGAGGTCATCATATTTACGCTATGAAACCAGAACACAACCTAGGCCCATTAACTCTGAAGTGAACGTCAATTTATGGTACTTTAACTTCATATTATCGTCAAGTCTAATTGCAACTAGAGCCAAAATTCTCGCTGCTGCCTAATTCTTGCATGCAAATATGGTAAATGTATTTAGATCAATGCGGAGATAAAGTTCACTAAAACACGGATTGGAATATCGTTCGATGTAATTTACTGATTTAAATTAATTTTCTGATTTTATTTAATTAAAATGTACTCATCTAACAATTTTTATTGCACTATATATGCTATTATATATATTTACATTATATGTATGAAATAGGTCCAGTAGGTCTTTCAATAGGGCCAGACAGTAACCAAGGCCTGGCAGTCTTTTGATTTTCCGTTTTATTGCGTATTTCAATGTAGGCATTTGACCTTTACGATTCCCAAAATAGTCTAGAATTCAAACTTAGTGTACGAAATTCGAAAGCGAATGCGAATGCGAATGCGTATACGAATGCTCACGAAATATATTTAATAACTCCTGCATAGTTAAAAATACACAATTATAAATCATTGTCATAAACGGTCAACAGCCAATTAAGTAGTTTCAAACATATTGGACTTTTTCTTTATTTCAATGTAATTCAATAGCAGTTTTAGAAAACCGAATCCACACTTACTTCATATAAATAAAACATTCTCATAACAAAGGTTTTCTGTTGAATCAATTTCAAATTGAAAAAAAAATTTTGTAGAATTGTGTTTAACAAGCCGAAGAAAGATTTGATTGGATACTTTATAAAAACATAAGGTACATAACTATAATAATATAATGACTCGATTTTATGTGTAGACGGAAGTTGAGAAAATACCAACTGCTTAAAACTCTCAGATAATGTTTGCCTTCAAATTCTCTATGGCATTCACTATTCAAATATTGCTATAGATATATATATACAAAGTATACCCTCGAGTCATGTTGTGCTGGAAAATCGGGTTCAATCGGATTTACAAGATTACTGTAACATTTTCCGTGTCACTAGAAAGAAGGCTTTCAACTTATCCCTAACATTCCAATTCATCAACTTAAGCTATATTCATGATTTTAATTCATCACTACTTTAACTTAAGGGAAATTAATGAAAAAACGAAAGTGATTTATATCTGCTTACCTTTTGCTTACCCTAATCAGTCAAAAAGAGGCACCCTGTATTCAAATAATATGCAAATTCTTACGTGCGTACAAAAGTAAAAGTGCTAAAAGGACAAAAACACAAGTAGCCCAGAAAATCAAAAATAAGAAACAAAAAATCAATGCCGCATACTAAGAAAGCTTTGAAACAATTTCAAGCAATGCGGTCAGGACAATGGAGGTGGGCGGAAGGCGCGATTCAACCGAACTGATTGCAGGCAACGAATTCGTTTGGCAGTCCGTTTTGGCCGAAAGTAACTCCTTCATGCAGTACATGGAACCCTGTGGTGAGCCATGAGTTCTGGCTCTTTGGTTGTTGACTCTCTAATACTGATGACGGCTCAAGTGCACGCAATCTATGACATCACCGTCGTCCACCGCGCTGCAGAACGCGTACTGGCCCGCAATTATTATGAGTGCCGAGCTCGAGCCCCAAAGGCGAATATAAAGGCTCACAGTCAACAATTACTTAGGTGCCTTAGAGCAAGCGAGAAGCCCTTTATAGGCAGCCTAACCCACCGTTAAGTCAATTGTTAAGAGTGCATAGCAAAAAATCTACATAAGGCTCTTAACATTCCAAAACTTGGCTCTGAATGCAAGAAAATTGTACTATACCCTGTATTCCCGTATCCCCTTTCAATACTTAAGAGTATTACTCTTTCTTTCTTTCTCTCTTATTTCTTTAAAGAATATAGTAACTTTCTTGAACTTAATTAATGATATTCAAATTAAAGGTTTACCTTATAATAGATCTAGCTATTAATCTAAATAATATTAGTGAACACTCACGTCTACTTTATGTGTGGAACCTTTATCTTCCTATTACACATATTATATTTTCCCTTCGTTATACTTTAAAAAAAATGGCATACATTGTATTGCATACTAAAACAAAAAAATCTATTTGACTAATTTGTAATTTAGATGAGTTTTAAGTCCATTTAATTGGATTTTGAATACCTAAATTGACATTGATGAACTTTTAATTGGAATATAAATTAAGAAACTGTCTACATTCAATAGAATTGCATTTAATTATTAATATCCAATTACCATGAAATGTCCATAGCGATCCAAAAGTGTTGGTTTTCAGCGCAGTTTATAGCCTTTTAAATTGAAAATCCCTCCCTGAATCATTCATATGATGAAAGTAAGCTAAGTCTTATATCACAAAGTGCACAGTCAGTCAGGGCTTCATATTTGACTATGTGAGTATATTTAAATCTTCATATTTTTCTTGTCCACCAAATAATGTAAATGGAATCTTAAATTTGTATATAACTCATACCACTTATCCAGAATCTTATTTACCGCCTCAATTTAGGTGGAATATTCACCTTTTCTCAAAGAAATTCCATTTATTCAGTCTTCAAATTTAAAATCTGTTCTCATGTTCTTTCACTGTTATTTACAACGTTACAATTTTTAATATTAAGAAACACTGTTCAACTTAACATGGAATGTGGTTAGAAGAAGAGTATTCGTTGCGTAAAAAGCCTTGTATGCAATGCGTTATGTGTGCGTTTGTATGCACATATAAATCGTATAAATTTTTGTTTTGATTCCTTAAAGAAATCAAAATCTGAGTAATGTTAAAATAAGTAGTATTGAAGTGTCTTAGATGATCTTAGGTTCATCGTTTGGGACTTAAAACTAATAACATCGTTAACGAACACGGCTTTCTTTTTGAATTGTACTGATTCAATTACGTCTTTTTTATAACCATATTTGGTTGACCTGCTTTTTTCATTTTACTGTGGCACGTGTAGCAAATTTATACGAAATAAGTAAGATTCTTCCTTATGTATAAAACGAAATTACCCAAAGGCAACATCAGGAGTATTGTGATTGTTAAGTTGGACTTATATATTTGCCAAAATTGCCAATATGAATTTCTGACAGCTAATTAGGGAGGTGGAAGGTTCGCAAACATGAACAAATTGCTGCAATAGAATTAAGCCATATTTATATACATAAATGAGAAGCTCAAAGAATTGATTAATTTGCCACAACATGTTCGCGCTCTGTTATAAAAACATGTTAAGTTCATTATATTAAATATATTTCTCAATTTTAAGATATAAGAACCACTTTTTATATTTTTATTGGGCCATACTCATGATCTATAAAATATTTCTAATTTGACAGCTGCGAATTTGATAAGTTCGAGCTATGCTCAGAATCAGAAGAGGGTGGTATATTTGATGGCTGTTGCGTTTGCTGAGGAGGATTGTGTAAATGAAGTGGCTGCTTCGATTGAATGGCAGTGCCGGATTCATAGTTAATACGGATCCATTGACCCTCACTGTTTTCTTTCCACAACGAGACATTGTTATCACCACCAGTGACAGCTAGTACGTTGCCTGTGGTGGACCACGAAATACTCCATACTGCATCATCGAACGTGTGCAATACATTCGATGTCCATTGCGACAAATCAGCATTGCTGCTCCATATAATAACATGGCGATCCTGTGACGCCGAGGCTATCTGCAAGCGTGGCAACCCAATTGATGGTGCCCAGGCCACATCGCGCACCCAATCGGAATGGGCTTCGAGGCGGTGCTCTTCTATCCAGCGATCATTCTCTTCACGCCAAACCTTCACGAGATTATCGCATCCACCACTAACCAAACGTTTTATTGCTGAATTCCGCGAAGTAACACGTTGATCAAACGCCGGATCCGGTGTCTGTGCTGGACACCAAGAAATAGCATTGACACCAATTGTATGTGCATTGGGTATCTTTTTGGCATCCCAAACTCCATATTCTGTGTTGCAAGTTAGCACAGAAATAGACCCATCCGAGCTAGCACAAGCAAGAACTAGACCATATTCAGACGGAGCGAAATCCACGGAGTTGACCGAAGAATCGTGATTGCTGTACTCGTATCTGAAAGACAGAAAGTAGAACAAAGTAACACAATTAAATCTGAGTTTACAAGACTTCGGTTGCTGATGTAGATAACGACAGCGTAAAACACTTATTCATAGAAGCAAGACATAAAATACAACCACACACTCACAACTTAGTCCAATCTCTGGGTGTAGTTGATTTCCAAATAATTACTTTACGATCATAAGAACATGATGCTAATATGTTGCCAAACTTAGGATGCGCCCATGCTACTTGCCACACCGGCCCCTGATGCCCCTTAAGTTCAGCAAGTGCCTTGTTATTTTTTCGAGAGTGAAAAATTCTGACGCTTCCGTCTGACGAACAGGTAGCCAGAAGCAATCCGTAGAAGTCTAATGCGGCATGGTGAACCATGTCCTCGTGCTCAGTGTCAATTTCCTGTAGCAGGCTCACCATTTTGAGCGTCTAATGTTTAGTACAATAAAATGAAAATAAAAAATCTTCGGCTTGCAAGAGTTTGACGTGGATTCTGAGCCGTAATCGATATGCGATATTAGAGGAGTACGCTATCGATGTTTCTAAAATCGATATCAATAAAATAATGGTAATCTTTGTTATTTTTATTTTAAAATGTTTAAAGTATTTTTATATTATTACTTATAGTATTAACAAATTATTTAATTTATCATATGTTCAAATTATAATGTTATCGATGATCCTTTATAATACCTATATTATATAAAGTATTTTTATTTTACTGTTTCGAATTAGGTATTTTGGTATTTCAATTATAAATTTTAGATATTTTTATGTTGTCAGTAGGCTGTCACTCTCTTGCGGACTTGACTATTTTCTACATATACAGTACAAAAGCATTTGAAAAGGAAAATACGGTAAAGATAAAGTATTTCAATTGAATATAAATTCCATTAAACGCGAGTAAAAGCACATTCCAAGTGGTGATACATTAATGGGTTTATTCAAATCTCTAAACATTGTATAAACAACATGTATTACATAACCTTTTAAGGTTACCGAATTCTTAACGCCGATGATCTTTTAAGCTATTCCATTTCATACAGATGTTGTCCCAAACAATTTTAACCGGCGTCCGTGTACTCCGCACTGAGGCACGTCGCAACATTGCTATTGTTGCTCCAGCTCTGAACAAGGCATCGGATCCCATTCAGCAGCTTTTCCTGGACAAAGTTCGCGAATATAAGCAGAAGAGCGCGTAAGTATACAATGTTGATTCTTGGGTCATTCTATCAAATATCATTTCGGTTCCAGAGGTGGCAAGCTAGTTGACTCAAATCCTGAAATTCAACGGGAGTTGAAAAACGAGCTGGAGCGCGTTGCCAAGCAGTATGGCAGCGATGGAACGACCGACATGCTTAAATTTCCCGAATTTAAGTTTCCCGATGTAAAGATTGACCCAATTTCGCAATCTACAAACTAAAGAACACTTTGTACGGTTTCGTTAAATTGTTTTAAGTTATTCTCAACCAGAGGGCTGCCTGTATGAACTCCATCAACCTAGCTGATATCCAAACGACAGCAAAATAAATATTAAAACAAAAATGGTTTAAAGTGTAAATTAACTGTAGTGTTAACGTATTTTCATCTCAATTGTCTGGACAATCTTTTTGCATGCTGTAAGGGCTGTCTTTGAAACTTGAATAGGCAATGCAAGATAGAGATCCACACTTATCTTAGTCGCTTACTAATCTAGTGAGTGTACACATTTACATGAGTGAATGCTGGCTTTCAGCATATGTAAATCACTAAAATATGTGAGAGGCTGTAAAATTTTAATTTCAATGTAGAATATAGAAATTCGATTTACTAAAAGTAATAACCGAATAAACGCTAACATATGAAAATCATTCTTTATAGTATACATATAAAACACATTTTAGACCTAGTCGCAAAATTAGGTATAATCAACAAATTAGACACACCATAAAATATAGTTAGCTTTTAAGTTACTCTTTGCAAATCCATAAAATTATAGAGCTGTTCTGATTTTAGGATAGCAAGTACTAGTTTTTGTTTCAAGACTATAAACATTTTCTTATTGTGCTGAGTCTTGGTTGCTAACACCATTAATTATTCTAATATAAGCCTGCATTTTTTTTTTTTAAATAGCTTCATTAAACTTAAAATTGCCATGATGAACTGCAAATAATCTGAATTATTGACAAAACCTGCACGAATCTATCATGTCTGATCCCTTTCAAAATGCAGCTCATTTACTTATTAAATATTGGCTTTAGCTTCTACAGCAATTGCGATTACACACTTGATATTTTTTTGCATGACTCAAAACAAAAAATTATTGTCAAGGCTTAAGTTCACAATTTGAAATGTGTATACGCTTTATATTCAATACGCGTGCATGAAATTTCAGCCATTGATTTTGTAATAGTAATTCAAATAATTCAATTTACACCTTGCCCCTCCTTTTTGTTAAGTTAAGCTTAAAATGAGCAGTAAGCAGGTATTTATAACAGCACTATAAGCTATTCACATTTATCTAAAATACACTGATGTTTTTGACTTGAAAAGCACCTTAACTTTGTATATTCTGGCTTTAAGTACACCACCACGACACCAATTTTCCGTTCCTCTCTGTTAAGTAAATTCTAAGCAATGGCATACATGCTACTACAGGGTGTACAAACTTCACTCAAAACAAATATCGGATAAGAAACAGACAAGCTTTGCTCAACTTCGCACCCCTCAAAAGCTCAACAAGATCAAGGCTGGATTGTATCAAATATTTCACGAGGCTCTGGTCTCTATTTGATCAACTCGTTTTGCTTGGCGCTAGTTTCGTTTCAACTGCTCCCACGAGTGCGTCAACGGGTGAGCGTTCGATCTCGGCTGGCTTCAATTTATAAAAGCTGTGCCGTAATAACTAAATAGGAAGCGAGTAATTACGTTGATCATACTAGGGCCTTTCTACGCGGCGTGCATAATAGAGTGTCACAAAATTATCAAATGTATTTTATACCGAAATGTATTTTATGCGCATTATACCACAGTGAATGATATTATGAAATAGTAGTAAATTTATATGGACATATGTAAATATGTATGTTTTTTAATGAGTATATGAGTGTATGCTTATATATGATCATCAATACATACGTATATAAATAAATAGCTAACCATTTTATTTACGAGTGCTTTTAATTCGTGTATCGAATGCAAATTAATTAATAAAGTATTATTTGCACATTAAAGAACTTTAGCACTCGAATACACAGTCAATAAAAGAGTATAAACAAATAAACATGAACAATATTCACTATATTCATCAAAATGATTAAATGCAAACTAAATAGTTTTTATACTAATATATTTGTCATATATAGATAAAATGAAAACGATTTTCTTCTACTAGTTTATTTAATTAGGTTTTTATTTTGTCTCAAAAAGTCGCAGAAATCACAATGCACAAGTTAAAATATGTGAATGAATTCGAAAATTTCTATGATATACATTTTTGCTTTAATATAAACTTCAACCCAAGAGTCAAAGGTCTTAGCAAGGCTATAATTTATATAAGTTAACAAATTACTTAAAATGAACTTAATTTCCGTATGTGGTTTACTTTCCATGCATGTGACTAGAGATTAAATGACGTTATACTTAATTGGAATAATATTCCTCGTACTTACTACGAATGGCAAAGTACAACAGGAACCAAACAGGTAATTATTAATTTTTTCATTTGGTAATTTTATAATCTTTTTCTGGAGTCTATTTATTGGTATCGCAAGTATTGAAATAAGTAAATTTACATGTTATTTACGTTTAATAATTCAATTCATTATACAAAATATTTAATAAGTTCACATCCTTCTATTTAAACTATATATGTGTCTATATATTTAATGTCCGATCATAAAATTACGTCAGCTCTCGTCCAAATTAAAATAAATTTCAATATATACCTGATTTCAATTGTTTGAAGGTATTTAAAATTAAAAGTTAAGCAACTTAGTGTTACAGAGGATGATGCGCTTCGACATTGTCTCGAGAACGAGGTCCACAAAATTGTCTTGATTAAATAAATATATTTAATAAAAAAAAGTTTAAAAAATTAAAATTTAAGTGAACAAAAGATTTTGTAAAGTGATATTTAAGGCTGCCGAAACACTTTTGTTTCCTTTAAGAATTAGGCGAGATGCGGATGATGATGCCGTGCCTAAGAGCAGTTTTGAAAAGGATGATGTAGGCTGGACTAATATCGATGCCGAAGTCGATGTGGTAACCCCAATGGTGCTTGCCCATCTTCAAAAGCTGGGTATAGAACACTTAGAGCTACCAGACATGAAGGAGAGTATATCCATTGTAAGTTTGGCTAAAACTGGTCTAAGAAATTTTCATGTTAAGGTAACTAAAACGCTTGTTAGAAGCCTTTCTTTATCACTTATGAAGCTGCACTGCACCTAAGCAATGGAATTGTCTACAACCTGGCAGGAATACAACGACACAATAATGCATTTATGACATATGAAGGCAAATCGTTCTTGAGTAAATTTTATTTAAAAATTAACAAACTTCAGGTACGTAAAGTAGCAAATGAACAAATTTGTGTATCCCTAATTTACAGAGAAACAAAAAATCTACAAACCATGCGAAAAGTTTTTTGTTTTTACTTTCATTGCGTTTATATACGAAAATTTATTATTTGAAGTCTGTGATCTTAAACCCAAGTAGCATCAAAGGGAATTTATAAAGCTATTCAATAAACGTTAAACATCTAATAATACTTAAATTGCGTCTGGTATAAAATATATTTTGAATATCTTATGGTCTCTGGCTATCGACTCAGATTGTTGTCATGATCTTAATATATACAAACCAGAGCAACTCTTTAGTCGCTGTCAATTATATATCTACTCTTCAGATACACACACATATTTTTCATTATTACTTCATATTCTGTTTTATAGTTTGAATATAACTTTTTGCTCAAATTAATGGCTATTGAAGGTTATGGAAAGGTCATAGGGTCCTTAGATGATACCATCATTTATGCAGAGCTCGCAGTCAATGTGATTAATTCAAAACTTCATCTCCACGATTTTCGAATAATTGAATTCAGGTAATGTATGAATCGATGAAATGTTAATATAATAATAGGTTTATTTTGGATTACAGCAATATTCATGTACAATTGGATCAAGCTCGCTTGATTCGAGAATTTACAGGACTTATTTTAAGTCCTATAACAAATTTGTTTAAAGACCGAATCACTACATCAATTGCAGATGGGCTTAAAGAACAAATGCAAACAGTTATGGATGATTTTAACAACGAAGATCCTTTGGAATTACGTAAATTTACCAAAAAATTAATATCTGGAATAACAGGTTCTTCGGTAGAAAGTATGGAATAAGGATAGTATTATTATTGATAATAAAATATAATAGGAAAGCTGGAAATAGTTATTACTTTTTGTTTTTTTTTTTAGGAAAACGTGTTTAAGGTCTATTAAAATGTGCCTATTTTATCATATACTGAACATTTGTCTGACAGTGTATTTATTGTTTATCTTTCGAGTCAAAAGCCTTAAAGTCTATAAAACAAGAGTAGAACATAAATTGTACTATCCGCTCTTCCAATTAGAAACCTGAGCCATTGCAAAACTTACAGTTTACATGTCAACAACAGTTTTCTGAAAACGCGTTATTAGTCAAATTCATTTGTATGTCGAACAAATAAATTATAGCTGCTATTAAAAAGAAGTTAGTATTCTTTAGTTTAAGTTTAATTGCTTAAGAGTGAATGATATAAATCTTCAACATCTTACAAATAATTTTAAAATTTCAAATTAAAGAGCAGTGGTAAATGAAAAAATATTGGGTTCTTATTTAATTAATCCAGTTTATACATTTAAATGATGGTAATTAATCAATTTGCTTATATAAGAATATTTTATTTTCAATTTAAGTCTATAGTAGCTGCATAATTATATTTTTATATTTATATATATATTTTTAAATATTTCTGATAATGCAACTAAATAAACAATACATTTACGAAACGAATCGAAACTTATTCGATATGTTTAAAAAAAATTTTTAGTCCACACTTGGAATATTTCGAAAGCATCATGGGTTGAACAATGTGTCAATTTGTTAACAGTGACAGTTAACTAAACGTGCTTAAAGGTAAGCAAACCCCAGTTAAACATGTAATTAAATTTTCTTGGAATATTTGTATATTGTAACAAAAACAGTTGCTTCTCCAAAAAGTTTAATTTAATAATATATCCATACATACTAATAGCTTTAAATCGTTATGAAATTATATATTAGTTTTAGACACACTGGCTATTAATTATTTTTTAATAATTTAATGAATACCCATTTAAGGCATTTGTCTACAATTTGAACTTATAACATTTTGCAACTTAAATTTTCCAGTGGAAGAACTTTGTGGGCAAATGAAACTATGGCGGAAGCTGGTTGCTTAGAGGATAGATCACAAAAGATGTGACACTGATTATCTTTAGAGCCAGTCAGGGGTCGAGCAATAAACGCAAATATTGACTTATTGACGGATCGCCGCAATCCTTCATCGGAAGCTGGAACCCTCCAGAAATGATTGCTGGGATCCATACACAAGTGCGAAATATTTTTTGCTGGATAATGTTGTCGGAAAAACCGTTTTCGCGTATTGTCAGTTAAAGTAATTCCCTGTTCAGAAATCTTGAAGTGAACCTCTAAAGGAACCGGTAATTTTGGCTCTGAGTACATTTCAAACACCGCTTTTCGAACTGCATCGGTACCAGTGAGGGACTCCATGTTGTACTGAAAGAGGTAGAGGACATTGCAGGCAGCACCCTGGGCAAGCACCTGCCGTTGGTTAAGAATAAGTTCCTCGTTATTCGAGATGAACAAAAGATCTTTATCTGGTATTGCAAGGGTGCCCGGCAGAGACATTTGATTAATTGAATGCTCATACACAAAAGCGGATAGCGACGTAAATATAGGTTCATTGGTACATCCCATTAGCCGAACACCACGAGTTGTTGGCTCTAAAAGAAAGTGCCGGACTAGCTGATCCCCGTATCCGGGTCCTGTCACTACGCCAGGTGGTGGTTTGGCCACACGTAGAACCAAGCCAAATGCATTTCGGTAGGTAGTTGAGTTGCGAATAAGAAAAGTTCCAGGTACGGCATCGCGTAATAAATCAACTGCTTCATCGCGTGTTATGTTGGGCTTATACCAAAATTGTGACGAGTCCTTTGCAAATTTTACTAAATGCGGTTCGACTTCTTTGGTCTGACTGATACAATCGACATGCGGAGAAATGCGTTCGTTTTGCAATTGTTCAGAGTCCTCATGAGACATAATTTGAATTGGCTTTGACGTTGGATATGGACTTACACAACGTTCAGAGTTAAAGGGTCTTTGAACAAAAGGAAATGTGGGTGTTTTCGATCGATTGTGTTTCACAAGATGTATTTCCGACCTAACTAGTTTTGGCAAAGATCCTTCTGTATCATCTGAAATTTCTGTTTTCTCGTTCTGACTTTGTTGTAAACCTTTTCTCTGAAAAATAGGAGACTTTAACCTTATATTATCAGGCTGTTCTGGGTAGTCGCTCTGCTTATCTTGTAAAATCCTTCTGTCAAATAGAAGCGGACTTAACTTGGCATTATCAGGTTGATCCTGGTATCCAGTCTGCATATCTTGTAAAAACCTTTTTTTAAATGTAGGAGAGCTTAACTTTGTATTTTCATGTAGTTCCGTCCGTTCGCTCTCGGTATCTTTTAAGGCTTTTCTCCGTTGTTCGGGGTACTCGCTCTGGCTATCTTTTATGACCTTTCTCTCAAATAGAGGCGTGTTTAATCTTTTATGAAGTTCGTCCAAGTCCTTTTGAATTGTTTCATCCTGTGCCAGTTTTCTAGCAAGAGCTCTGCTCGTGTCTTCAGTATGCACCTTGCGTTCCATAAGCATATCTTCGAACTCTTGACGGGTAGGTGTCTTTCGTAGCAATGGACACGATGCCGAAATACTAGGTCTAGCAGTTTTGCGGTTAATGAAATTAGTCGACGCATTTTTGTTTTGACTGTGCTTATTTTCGAAAGTCTCAATGGGCTCGATGGCACCGACATGGTGCAAATCGCTTGTATTAAAGCCAACAGGAACATTGCCATATGTAAATGGAAGCGCATTCTCACGAGCATGGTATGGAATATTATCTGGATCTACGGACGATTCACTACCTTGCACAATACCGTCCACTGGAACAGATGGCGTCTCATACACAGAGGCCATTGAAAAATAATATTTAAATTGTTAGCGTTTATTTTTACAATCCGAAAGATATAAATAGTTCTTCTATATATATGTCTGTATGTTCAGATGCGGATGCACAAATTTTTCGTTGGTTCGCACAGCGCACACGTCTGCCAGGAATCAATTCTGCCAGTCGACTAACGAAAAAAATCTATGACCTAAACTTTAGGTACATCATACTCTTCCTCACGGTTATATTGTTTTTAAGAGGCATTTGTTATAAATTGCGTGAATGCCAATTTACTTTATATGGGTCAATTTTCGCAGGTATAAAAATTGAATTCAGCTTATTTTTATAAAATATGTTTATTCTACCTAAGAAATAAGTGTCATAAATGAATGCTTCCTATGTATATTGTAATAAATTAAATAAAATAAGGGTACATTTTAGTGCAGCTTGTAGTCTTCAACTTTCTAATTTGAGGTACGATCCATCGATATATTGGTAGCACCACATCGATGAATTGACAACCAGACGTATTACATCAATTTTTATTGGGTTATATAAATGTATCTGAATGTCATTGCTAAGTTTTGTTAAGAAATCCGGATGTCCTCATAAAAACTTAATATTAGATCACAGTTTTTTATACATGTTTACAAAAAGAGTTCTGGTTCCATAATACAATTATGTTCAATATTTTTGTGTACCTTTTGGAAACCAAATTAATATTTCATAATGTGCGTATATTTTTTACAACCTGTTTCACAAGGGAAAATGATATTTTCAATGTCCATCCGTCAGTATGAACGCAAATTTTTTCCCGTCTAACACAGCTAGTGACTTGAAATTTTGGGTATATGTTATGATATCTGTTAAGATTTTGTATTTACGTCTCCAAGGGACGTGAAATCGAGAAATACTATATATTCAGCTACTTTCAGCTATTCAGCTACTTAAGCCATTGCTACTTTCGTTTTAATGAAACTAGAGCTGAAATTTTAAATATAAGTAGGTGTATACTATTATATAGCATACATATTTCACAGTTTTAAAGTTGAATGAATGGTGAGTTACTTACTGTTTACCAAAAACTAATCAGGTCTTCTAAAAATAAAAGTAGGACAATTGAAAGAATTGAAAGCGCAGACCTGACCTCTATTCTACACCAATGTTTAAATTTAATGTGATGTAAGCGCACTAACTAATGTAGCAAATTCAATATGTGATCGAAATTGCAAAACGCTATTTAACGGAATTCCAAGAATGCCAATAACTGTTTGGAGATCAAAATGCAAGAACAAATTTTTGATAAATTCCAGCATTTTTGATAAATTGTATATAGCTACAATTCAAGGGACAATATAAAAAGTGAAATTTAAATATCCCAAATTTCTGTTAATTTTAACCTTGTTATAAAATATACAACATTATCTTGATTATATCCATACAACTATATATTTACTTTGTAAAAAATGTTTAAAAATTTATGATCATTTGAAAAGATTATACATTATTTGTATCACAATAAATTATTGTTCCTATAACTAATACTATTCGGAATAGACAATTAAATTTTATTTTTTTTTCACATCTTATATTAAGAATGCTATTAAAATAATCAGTATTTTATTTAGGTAAAGAAATGCAAAGAAATACTAATGGGTTGAGAACAATTCGACAGTGAAGAAAACTCTTATGATACGATAGATACTTCTTTAATACGCATATCTCGTTTTATTCTGGGAGGCGGTATGGGAGCCGAGCTCTGGAGACTTGGGGATTGATTGACAGGGCAGCTGTCATCACCTTTTTCAATGGACCCGATGTTTGGGACTTTGCTTTGCGATAAGTTTGCTAAAGAAGATACTTTTTGCTTCCAACAGAACTTTTTTAAGAAAATGTCCTTCCATTTAGTTAGCTTAACTGGCTTTAAGAATATGATCACCCCACATATTATGAAGGCGGAAATCATCAGCAATGCAATAAATCCAATCAAGAACAATACCGAAGTCAACTGGTTCTTATTCACTTCCACTTGGTCAGTCTTAGGAGTTGTAGGAGGTATAGTAGTTCGGTGTATAGGTCGAATAGGACGATTAGGAAGACGAGCATCTGGTGTAAGTGCGATGTCCGAACACGCGCGAAACTCCTCCTGGGGACCACAGCCAACGGCACCGTTGCCGTCGTCACATAATCCCCAATTATTTCCGGCTATGTATCGCCACTGTAGCACACACTGGATGCATAAGAGATCTAAAGTAGTGAAATAAACATTAATAAGAAATCTGACAACGAATACTAAGTACTCAAATTTACCCGGCAATCGCGCTTTGATTTCATAAATGCGACTACCGTTACGAGGATAGAACCGAGTATCCAAGTCTGTGGGACTACGCTGTGAGGGCGAACCACTTATTATATGCAGCACGTTTTCATCAAGGCAAACCTGTTTAGCACTTGGATTTGGACACAATCTAAACTCAAAATAACTGCAAAACAGATAATAACCGACCAATCATCTGATTAGTTTATATATTTTCCTTACCCCATATGACTGGCCGTTAACTCCACTCGTATGGTCATGTCGGAGGCCGGCGCGTAACTTCGCACAATCACACCCTGGCCCCATTGGCCACCATTTTCATGTGGCCGTGGCTCCGGCATGTCCCAGGCATCCCCGCACTCCCCACATTTTCCATCATTCTTCTTCCACTGCCGACTAAAACCTCCACAATAAAGTTCATGATCATTATAGTCTGGTAGAGTTTGAAATCCGTAACGCCAGGCTGATGCCCTACTGGGGGGCTCGATAAGTCTTCCATGCGAATCGCAGTACGAGACAAAACTACAGATAACTAGGCAGAAAATAAGAAAAACTGGTGAGTCGGGCTTATGGTGGCCATTACTAGCTCGCCCAAGCATCAGCTGCAAAACAAAACCCTCAAAGTAAATAAAATAGTTTAAACAAGGTGAGAGCTGTAATTCTAATATAACTAAAATGGGTTTCTTCCAATTAAATGTTTTTCTTTAGCTATATCTCTTTTAAAAAATCATTACAAATCAATAACTTTCACTCAGTTTTAATTATTATTTATTATTTGAGGCCCGTAAAACCAACTTTTCTGTAAATACGAATCATTTTGTCCGACTAAACGTTTATTCCAAAAAAAAAGTTATTCAAATTATGCACACATATTTCCATTACATATTTTAAAGAATTGTAATTTATTCAGATTCTCCTTTTATACGTATTTTGATTGTCTTGAATTTGTTTTTTGAACCCTTTAGTAATTTTTCGTTCAATGAACGGGTTTGAAAGATAAATAATAAAATATTATTTTAGTCGGTCTAAGAACCAGTTTTAAGATATTTTAATACCATTTCCTGAACTGGTAAGAAAATACTTAAAATCCTCTATATGGATGCTCCAGCAAAATAACATTGACATCGTCTTATAAATATGTATATAATTTCTGTTCGTTTACCAGTGACAATGAAAAATATACAAACACAATATAATTCTCATCTATTTATATATCTTCAACAACACATTATTAATTTTTTGCTTTCATTGTCTAACTTTCACCTGTTCGTATTACTCAAATCTTATTTACCTTATATACCTTATATACATGCATGCTAATATTCGTTGCAACATGTGTGCGTACAGCACATATACACACATTTACATAAAGATTTCTTAAGTAAGGCACAAATACAAATATAGCTAAAGAAGAAACTCCCAAACACTAGCTACTCACATATTGAGATCTTCTAAAGTAGCGAATTGGTAAACAACTTTTGTTGATGCTATGTCTCATATCAGCCAATCGTAGTAGTCTCAAGTTTTGGTTGCGTCCCGTTTTTCTAGTCTAAGTAGAGCACAATTTTTGGTTGCAGAGATAGCTAAGAGGCCTTTCACTACTACCGCGAGCTAACACTTTTTACAAAACAAATTTCGTGCAGCACACTCCACCTTTAAACCAATACTGATTAAGCCCGAGTCCAAGCATGCGGATTTCAGTCACATTTTCGGCTCTTTGAGTTGCTTAACTGGTTTGGAGAAATTTTTTCCACACTCTGAAGACTGTCGGTTGAATGAGTATGCTCAACAAAAAAATGTCTTTATGTTATATGCTGGGTTAATCTTCAGCTATGTTAGTCTTAACTTACATGTTGAGAGTGGTCATGGTTTGGAGCCTAAGGAACCGTATATTTTACTCAAGTACATTCAGACCCCGATCCCAGAAGTATTGCACTTAGGTAACTTTTTATATTATCTCTTACATTCGGTAGTTTAAAAATATAAATTATCAAATGACACAGCTAGTGTGGCTCAATTGCCTTTATATTATACAATTTGAATATATAACACACGTGATTTTTGTACGTGCAATGACAAAAAACATGCGAAGTTAATATAACAGAAAATGCATAAACTTATTCTGCTTACTAGATACGTTTGAATAACATATTTATGTATATGTAGGGAAAAAATAAGGTTTAATTTTTAAATAACACATTAAGGACCTAGATTTAATAGTATTTGAATAATACTTTCCCAATTAATCCACAATTATTCCGACAAGTGATAGCTTTAATTGAACAAAAGATTTCTAAATAAAAAATGGTAAGTTGATACGCATTAGTAATAATGCACTGCATTGCATTGTAATAATTATCTAGTGCATTTTGAACACTTTATGTATAATATAATTTATAATTTTATATCATTTATTATTTAAATGACATTAAGGAATTCAAAATAGAAAATATGCTTCTATTAAACTTAACAAAACCAACACGCAGTTCATTGCTGGTTCTTGTAAGATTTACAAGAACTTAATATTTTAAAATCCGCTATAAATTAAAAATAAAGCTTAAACAATTGAATTTCTAAATGGTATTATTTTCGATGTTTTATGTTTTGTAATCATAAGAGTTATAAGAGTGATAATCGAAACGAAATAAAAACAAGAAAATAGCCTTTTAGAAACTTTTTTTAAAATTCATTTCCTACCCGCTTAATATTGTAGTACTTATTATTTTCGAATTAATGTGAATGAAAATACTTTCGATAGCCCTTTTAGGCACATAGATGGCATGCCCAATAATCGATAAGATATCGCATACACTAATGTGCCGTCTCTAATGAACAGACGCTATTTGCCTACAAAATTTTGTTAATAGATCAAAAACAGCAACAATTATCACGGAAATTAAGAAAATTCAATTTTGCGATGGCAGACAGGCTAACTCAACTACAGGACACCGTAAACCAAGTATGCAATTATTATCATTTAGCTTTTGTAACTTTTTGTGTATCTAACAGTACTAATTTGTTTTTAGCAAGCCGAGCACTTCTGCAATGCTATTGGAGTAATTCAGCAAACCTCTTACCCCAGTAAGTTTGCAAATTTCGACAGAACAGGTTCGCAGACACCCATACAAAATCCACCACAGGAAGATTATGCTCAACTCTTTGCGCAGCTAATAGCTCGATGCGCTAAAGACATTGACACTTTAATTGAGTCATTGCCCAATGAAGATAGTTCTATTGAACTACAAAATTCTAGTCTTAAACGACTAGAGTTTGAAAACCAAGAAACTGCTGAGCAACTTGAACAAGTTGTTCAGAAAGGAGAACTTTTGCTGGAAAAAATTCAATCTGCATTAGGGGATATTGCTCAATCACAATTGGATATGCAAATCACATTAAAAAGTAGCCTGAAATAAAACGCTTACATTTATTTTTTAGATATTTACGATTTTAGTGATTTATTTAAGTAATTTATATTTAAACTGAATGAACTGAAGATTTACCAAATGTTGAGGAAAAATAAGTAAAATAAATTAATTAAAATTAAAAGTTTTCCGAATTTAAAAGTATTCATGTCAGTAAAAACATACTACTATAAGCCTTTGTATTTTATTATGACAAGCAAAATTAAGAAAACATAATAGCAACAGTATATCTACTGTTTAATATTAACTATCTTGAAGAAATAAAGAAAAGAAGAAAATTATACGTTGCTTTAAATTAAAAAAAATATATATTGCAAATTCCACCGTGTTTATATAGACTTGGGTGCATTTTAAAATCTCGCACATTTAATCTACTCTTAATTACCAATAAACATCGAATGTTTAAATTTTCAATTTGATAGTGCAGTATTAATAGTGTTGTCAATGCCGTGGCAAGATCCGTTTTACAAACGCACACCAAAATCTCTTATATGTTCAATACGAAAAGATTTAAGTTAGTTTCATTCTAAGGCATCCACAGTTTAACGCCAGTGAATCATTTATCAATTAAACTATCAAAATAAGTTTTGTATACATTCTCTTTCATTAAAATATTTAATCCGAAACAAAAAAATGTACACATTCCTTTTGTGGCATTTAAATTTATACAGATTATTCACATTCTAATATTATACAATTTTTGTATTCTTTAATAACCTTATATGTATTTACAAAACAGAAGTTTTTACTATTAATATAAATACTTATTAAAATTGAATCCTAAATGTTTGTTCAAAATTGATGAAAATTATATCTTTAATGAAGTAGTATTTTTAAAATGCAACAGATAAAACGGACACTAGTGTAGTCAATTATACATTATGTTAAAATATTACCTTTATTAACCAAAACATTACGGACAATAATCTTACAAGCTTAGTCTATTATTCAAAGCAATCTGTTACGCAATGCTTTAAATTTCGTTTTCATATTTACTTTTAAATTACTTAATATACAAAAAATGATCTATTTAACTTTAACAAAATACATTAAATTATATTGTATACTAAACGCTGTAATAGTTTCTTAAAATGAATAAAAAAATTACAAATTATCTTCAGTAATTTTTCTGCGTCTTCTAAAGCCAACGTTTAGTTAAGCGTACCCCTGCACCCTTGAGCGCCACAAAGACATGGGATTTTTTCCTCCTCTAAAGGAAATTTGTAGTCATAAGTTATTTCTTCATTAACTCCAATAGGTTGTTTCGAATATATAACAATTTTTTTTTCGGACTCTATGGTAATGACTTTAGCATAACAGTTTGGCTGCAATCAAGTAAGAAATTAGTAAGTCCTAAAGTTGTATAAAAGTGATGTACTTACATTGCAACTGTGATTTATAAATCTTGCCAAATTCCCACATTTAGTCGCATCGATAATAGTTTCCATATCAATTCGGAATAAATATGAGCTACCGATACCGATCGCCTCATATTTTGTCTCTCTTAAATCAGCAACAACTGGTCGAATCATTTGACCAACGTATTCAATAACCATTTCATCTGCAGCTATAGGTTCCATAGCAAATAGTCCCCAGTCATGAATTGCCGACTTTGCAAATTTAAGCTGTTTTTTACGGAATTTAAGCTGATTGAATTTTAAAAGCTCTGACTCTCCCATTGATCCGAATGCTGTTAGAAGACGTCGTTGATTTGATCGCGCTTCACGAGATATGCCCTGCATTTTAGATATCAATTTATTGTGATGATGATTTGTCAGTGCCGTTGGTTCGTCGCATCGATCTTCATTTTGAGCGTCATGTATGTTTGCTTTAGCGTGATGATACTTGTGTTTCGCTTTTTCGCGAACATCCAACTTGTAAAACCCTTCAGTACGTGCGCAACCAGTTTTGTGACGCAAAAGCTCATCGTCTTTACGTCGTTTCTTGGAAGGAGGAGGCCAGAATGCTCTGTCTGTGGTGCAGTGATTAACCCAATGAGTATTATTCAAGAACATTCTGAAATTATAGAAGATTGGTAAATAAAATGTTTAATTTTTAAAACGAAATAAATCTACTTACGCATATGGCTCCTTTTGCAAATGCTCAGTATAGCTTGTCTTAATATACTTAATGTCCTCTAAATCTATTCCTTTTGTTAAGAAGGTGTATAAAATTACCATTTCTTCGTTTTGATCGCGGATATTAAACATTTCACATGGAGCAAAGTTAGATGTTTGTCGAACCAATTCAGAAAGCTGGTCCTTCATTGAATCAACTTTTATTTTTTTATTGACCTGTCGCCCGGCAAAATCTTTTTTTTTCTTTTGAGGTCGAACTGAATCTTTTCGTGGCCTTCCAGGTCCTGGTCTGATAATCTGCATATTATCGGAATCTTTTTTATTTTTAGAATCAAACTGACCCGTTGAGACATCTGTAGAAAAGACATCTTGTGCTTGTGGTGGCAGGGAATAGCAATGTTCTAAGGCCACTTGACTAGCTTGAGATGCTTGACTCGATCCACTGTCTGAAGAAACAGGTGATTGCTTTCCATTATAAATTCGTGTATCTTCATTTTGTTGACGGCTAGACTGAGCTGTATCAAAAACTTCGGTTTTAAAAATATCCGATTTTAAAACAATATCATTCTGCTTCGGCTCAATAATAGTACTTTTAGAATCTTTCAAACAAACTTCAGTCTTTACTGTGCTAGAATAGTCCATGCTTTCAACACCAGTATCTATAACATTTTTTTTGTATAATGTTATGTCTTCCACCAATAATTTTGCACCTGGAGTCGGAGGAAGTATTGAAATGTCAGGAGTCTCAGGCATTTCGAAACAAGATATTTTATTGATCTCTAACTTAAGATCAAGTTTCAATGTATCATCTATCTGATGAGAATTTTTCTGTTGCTCTTCTAAAAATTCGCGTTCTATTTGAGCCATATATTCTGTGTTTCGGCGCCTTTTCTCCTGATACTCGCGCTCTTCTTCAGAATCACTATAAATACGATCATACTCAAAATGCAATTTTCCTGCATTTAAACTGTCACATTTTAAAACAGTTTCTTCGTTGTAATCCGGTGGTGGAACAGGTGTAGGAGATCGCCGGTTTTCCGCTTCTAATTTTTCATCTGTCTTTAATTCAGTTTCAAATTTAGAAACAATACCTGTTTCTTCCATTTCAAAACAACTGTCTTTGCTTATGTCTTCTAGGTCAGATGGTATAGATGACATGAGATTAGGTTTTGAAGCAGTGAAAAGTTTTGTCTCTGCTTTCTGATCGTCTTCTTCATCAGTATCAGAGTATATATCTATTTTTTTTAAACGTCCTCGCTTGGTTGCTGATATTCGATTTATTGATTGACTTTCCTCCTCAGAGTCCGAATACACATTAACTATTTTGCTTTCCGAGGTCTTCATATCATGTCTCCTTTTTTTTGAAAACTTGTCCCTCTCATTTAAATTACTTGATGGAATTTCTTCATCAAAACTTTCATCGTCGCTACTCCTTTCAATTTCAGGTCTATTAGCAATATCTTCAGCATCATTTTCGCCATCGCTATTGGAAGACGATGACGTGGATGACGAAAAGAAACTCGAGGCACTCCCTTTTCGTTTTAGTCGTATATTGGTTGACGTAAGGCGCAATTTACCAATATCCTGTTGTAATGAGCGACGTTTTAAATTAAGATTTTGACCATCGGAATTAGCCATATTTGAATCTTCTTTATCTGAATCAGAACGCTGTACCATTTCTTCTTGATCGCTAAGATCTCTATCCAATTTATCGGGAATGGGACTTGGGTGTTTGGGAACACGCCGAAATGATGGCAATTTAGGCATGGCAGCTCTTATTCCAATACTGGTAAATGACTGAAAATCTGTCATTTCTCTTTGTGTGTTGATTAAGTGATTTATGTCGGGAGGCTTTTCGTGAAGTGTTTGCTTTTCTACTGAACTGTTATTAATTGTCGCGGTGTCGACCACAGTAGACATCTGTTTTGTACGCGATTTTGCAGTTTGTTCATCCCACCAAACTTCAAAATGTTTAAAAGCTGTCATTTCAATCATACGTTTATTGACATCACGTTTAAGGATTTGTTTAAGCTCTTCTACTATAATATTCATCGCCTTTTTAACGTTTTGTTTCATTTCGTCATTTTGATCCGTTTGAGTGTGCTGATAACCATACGTCTGAAGATATGGATCTAAATTAAAAGCTTCTGCAGAAACCACACCAGGTAGGTATGCCGATTGCATGTAAGCAGGGTTAGAAAAATACTTTCCAGCAAGTCCGGAACTCGCTCCTATTGTTGAAGGATAGTGTCCGTATCCATAAGCTGAGTGATGATAGTAATAATTGCTCTGATTCGATGTATGAGGATCCGTATATCCCGTAAACATCATTTTTGCTGTAAGTTGGTTTGATGAATTCGCAGATTCTTTAGTCGTTTCTTCATGTGAAGATAAACTTGACAAAGACATATTATCATCATTGTCATTTGAATAGAACTTTTCAACAGCAGGCTTAACTATTTCTTTCTTTATTAGAATATCATCGTCACTTGATATATCACTGGCACCATGTTGCTGTAAGTTCGAAATATTTTTATCAGTTGTTTTTTTGTTGTGTGTGCTGTTTGAGTTGCAATTCGTTTCAACTGTCTCATTTATTTCATCAATCTTAGCTTTGTCTGTTTCAGAATCACTACTATCCATTTGCAGGAATGGTGGAGCATTTCCAAACGTCTTTCCCTTAAAGATAAGAGCGATGCGTGTATCTAAATCAACATTCTCGGTTTTAGTTTCTGATTCAGCAGAAGTCTCAGTATTATTATTATTGTTTAACTTTGGTCGGCTTAATGACTGTTTTACAACATGTGACTCTGACAGAGGGGATATATCTTTTGTATGCATTAAGGCTGACGGTTGTGGATCGTCCCAGTTTTCTTCCTCTTCCTGGGGCGGAGGTGGTGGCGGTATAAGCTGCGAGTCTGGCTGTGTGGCTGTCCACCTTCGGTGTGAGCTAGGCCATGACTGCATATTTTCACTCATAGTATAACAATAATTATTATATCCATAATTATCAGACGTTATAAGGTTAGATGGCGGAATACCAGAATAATATTGTTGATTTTTAAATGCCGATGAGGTACCATTTTCATCTTCATGGGATTCATTACTTAAATAACGCATATCGTGCTTAGAACTTATGCGCTCCTTACGATCGCTTTCAACATCAATAGATCGGTCACGATCTCTTTCTCGGTAATCTCGTTCCTTTGAAGAACTGACGCGATGATCTCTTCTATCCCTTACCCTATCACGAGAATGATCTTTTAATCTATTACGCTCTCGAAACTTATCTCTTCCCTTGGAACGAGAATACTCGTATGACCTTGAGTCTCGCTCTCTTTCTCTAGAGCTATATAATCTATCCCTGCTGGGATCTGGACTTTTTTCTCGTGATCCCCGTGAGTAGTAATGACGACCATGACGTGAACTTGTGTATTTATTACGTGAGCCACGTTCGCGGTCATAGCCTCTTTCTACGGAATGACGTGAACGGTCTTTCATAAGTCGATCACGTTCGCGTTCTCTGTGACGATCTCTATCTATTTCTCCAAATACTGGATTCTTGTGAAATGAGTTGTAACCACTTAAAGAACTTAAATGTGGTTCTTCCTGATCGCCATATTCATGAAAATGTTCCTTTGTCGGTGCCGACGTTGTTATCAAATGAGGTGTGGTGGGTAATAAGGGCCTCGGTGCCATTGGATTCGTTAAATTATCAATAGTTTTTTTTAACACGGCACCAAACGGATCGCAGAATACGTTTAAAATCTGTATGATATACAAAAATAAAACAGTTATTTAGAGTTTTGGTAATCAGTTTCATTCTAAAGTTAGACAATATTTGCTCATATTTTTTATAATAGAAATAATAAACAAATATAAAAGTATAATTTTGATAATTTAAGAAAACTATCAAATTTTTACTTATTTTCACTTAAATTCAGCAAAACATACCTTTCCCATTACTGATTTCTGGTTATATTTTTCGACAAACTGACGTGCTCCTTTAGTGCTTTCAAATACTATACGCGCGATGCCCAAGTGTTTATTTGTCGACGGGTGATGATATATATTTATTTCATCAGTGGGTCCGCACTTTTCCAAGAGGCTGGCAAGGAACTGTTTGTCGATATTGTCGTTAAGATTGATTACCGTCACTTCAATAGCGGGTGGTTGACCAACGTAATCAGAATCAATCACAAATCTATGTATAAAACTTTTACTCCAGCAGATTTCAATATATAAACCATTTACATTGAGGCTTACCGAGGTACAACCAACGTTAAAGATTCGACAGGTTTGGCTCGAATTCGAATAAGCGGATTGCGAGGATCACGAGGTGTTATTGTTGGGTACGTCGGATCCCCAGGAACAACTCCATCATAACGATATAACTTAGTACCACATTTTAACAACTGCGGATCCGCCAATAACTTAAAGTTCCTATGCATTCTCGGTTGGCACAAAGAGTTAAAGGCATTACCATCACGATAGCCTTGTATCGTGATTTGTGCCTGTTCCCCCGATGATTCTCCGCCATTAATTGAGTTGTAGTTATTGCTGATATCCATAGAAAAGGATTTAGCCACACTTATGGAATCTTTAAGGAAATAAATAAACTACTTTATCAAGTTTAATTCTTGACATTTGTACTAATAGCACATTAAATTTTTACAAATATGAATGTGATAACTTTTCTTACTTACATTGAAAGTAGTTGAAGACGTCTACCGACTATGTCGGCGGGCACGTCCAGGTGTGTATTTACAAGGAAGCGATAATGTTTTAGTTATCTTGATATCAACGAGATGTGGCTCCTCGGACTCTTGCGACTCAGCACTTAATGTTGTTTTGTCTGCATTGTAGCAATGTCATCAAAAGAATACAAAATTTCCCATATATAACAACATATGAAGTATTAAAACACTGTCGAATAAAAAATACACAGAAAAACGAGGCCTCGAAGGGGTGTAAAATTATTGTTATCGATGATTTAATTTAATTTTATCGACTATTTAAAAACCAAGATTTATTGCGTACATTCTGTCTTTATTAAAGTCTTTATTCTATTTTAATTGAAAGACAAACTAACTTCAAGTATAACTTACTTATAATATGTAATATTGAAATTTGTTATGAATAAACGAAAACAACGGCGGTAAAGAAAAATATCGGCCTGGCATTTGACAGCATATGAGAATATTTTTATAAGTATGGCAACTCCATTCAAAATATATCCGCATTGATTGCATCACAAGTCAATCCACAAGAAGGTTTTAACTTATTTCCCATATTTTAATTCCTTGCTTTTAGTAAGTCGGAATTAGGTACATATTTTTAGTTGTTATATTTCGTTTATTTTTTGTATGTGTAATTTTATGTTTCATAAATAAACATTGTAGAAGGGACAGTCGACATTTTAATAATTTTAAGTGCATATTTATATTTAAGTATATATGCACATAACTATTTAATATATAAGAATATCCTACGGATTTGTAATGCATCTCTTACATCATTGGCAGCGTCTAAAATGGCCTTTTGGAAATTTGTCGGACTTCCCGTGGTTCGGGCTGATGATGAAGAAGCTGAACTGGTTGACCCACAAGCAGCTCTTAGGGTAAGTGCATCCTTTATTGTTATTTATGATTATTTTATATATATTAAAATATAAATAATATTTTGTTTAGGATAAGTGCCAGTCTAAAGGTCACATCGAATCTTTATACAACAAGTATCAGGAATGCAACGACCGTGTAAACAGTCGTTCAAAGACAACCGAAACATGTATGGAGGAACTTTTTGACTACGTCGCTGAGTTGGATCACTGCGTAGCTCACAGTCTTTTTTCAAAGCTCAAGTAGATAAGCAATAAGATAAACATATGTATTATTGTCACCTACGCTTGAGTAAAATTGTTAAAGATTCTTAAATGTTGAATTAACATCATTTTAGTAGTTGACTATTAATACAAGTTGTTTGGATGTCTTTATCTGCGTGGAGTGCTTTATGGTTGGCATAGTAACCTTAATAACTTGTATATAAATTCGAACAGAGTTTGCCATGTGTGTTCTATATAAGCATAAGGTCCTAATGAAATAGTTCGAATATATGAACACCCAAAAATTGTCTTTTTAGCGTTCTTGCACAGTTCTATAATAAAGAGTATTTTAAGGTTTAAGCTGCTTCAAAAAGAAGTTAATTCAATTTTAACCAATTAATGACTAGAGTTGAAAATGAATTCAAATATTTCCTTCCTTTTGACTGCCGGATATGATAAAGGAATTGAATTTGTAATGAAGAAAGACAAGCAGCCATTCAAAATTGGCAATAAATATACTTATGTAAGTGTCTCTTAGGAAAAAGTTACAAATTGTTAAAAAAAAATAAACGTTAGAAGTTGAGTTGGCAACCAAGTAAAACGTAGCCCGTTTCATACTTGTTTGTTTAAAATTTATTTACATAATAATAATGTATGTGATGAATATAAGGAAAATAACAATTTTCTCTTGCTGAGCACTAAGTTTACCTCAACCGATAATGCTGGGGAATTGAAAGTCTCATCTTTTGCTTAGGTTTTGGTTAGGTATGGGTCATATTTGCTTTAAAATAAACTATCATTGTTGTACTTATATACGTATAACTGATATATATCATATGAACTACGGTGAACTTTCTAGACAGGCGTAATTACCTGAATGTGTCATTAACAATTTTTTTAGAGAATACTTCTAACGGATATTGAATTTTTATTAATCAGCCATTACAATTCAACATTGCAGATACATTTTCAATTTAGATCAACATAGATAAGTAATCAGGTTGTGGCCTTTTTTTTTCTTTATATGCTTTATCTGTATCACAACATTTTTTGCTCTGATCACTTCACCGTCTGGCCATCAACAATTGCCTCTTATATTCCTTCAGCAATATATTTACATCAAAGGAACGCCCAGATTTAATGGCTAATGTAATTAAGTATGTATCTCAAAGTCTAACCCTAGAATCAAGAAGAGTTTTCTGGTGGGCAATGACTGCGGCTGCAATATTTTTTTGCCAGTACAACTCTGAATCGTATTATTGGCGTTATATTTACTAGTGAGCGTATTTTGCTCGAAGCCAAGTCTAAAGTAAGTCGCAAATTGAATATTTTAGCCATATACGTACACATATAATAAATAGGAAACGTTATGAACTTATTTAGATTGTCTAAAGTAAAACGATAGTATTTTAACACCTATACATATATGGACAGAATAATAGGGGTGCATTGTTTTAGAGCCTTCTATTTTTTCAGGAGTTCTTAAAATAATTACTTATATTCGAAAATAACCATATCAAAGAGTTATTAAATTTGCAACCTAAAAACACTAAAATTTTTTTTATTAGGTTTTAGTAACACACATTTAATATTGTGACCAGAACAATTTTGAAGTCGAAAAGGTTAAATAGCCGAAACATTTGTTTAAGTGTCATTTATGCAGTAACTCAGCAATGTAAAAAAAAAAAATTTCATAATTCTAAATCTTTCGTATTTTTATTCCGTCATGATTCAAAGTTGTATGCTCATACCTATTATTTTGTACACATATATTATGATTGATTATATATATATTTATAAAAAAAAAAAAAAAAGATATACTAATTGGGACTGAGCACAGCGTTGTATATGTGTATATATTATCTGTAACCCTAGAGAGTTAGGCACATTCGGACAAACTAAAAACTTAAACTTTAGCAGAAAACCAAATCGGGACGTTTTATTGTTAATAAATGCCAATTTATTCTGTTATTATTTACATATAATTCACAGTGTGCGCTAAAATAAACTTTAGTCCTTGACTTTTAATGAATGCAGATATAATGTATACTTTATATTGGATAAGACTTCAATCTGGGTTTAAATAAATGTATATAAGAACTTAAATTCATATTTCTTAATGTACTATACATATATAATATAATATCCATATCTTGATTTTCGTCCGGTATAGATTTTTTTGCTTTTCCAAATCTGAAAAAATATGCTAAAAATATTATATTGTTCAAGTTAGAACTAAATTAACTTAAATATACATATGCTTAAAGAAATATTGAAATATATGCATGAAAATGCATTTAAATCGCCTAACGAATCAACTGAGAAACATATAATCGTTTTAAATTTCGAATATTTACGGTGGTTTAAACCTTTTTTAAAACTCCTTACCATATACTTTCACTTAATGATTCTGAAAGCAAATCAATGTGAACAATTTGAGCTCCCTCCATGAAGAACATGGAAGCAAACTGTACAAACTCGCACAGGTTTATTTATATTAAACTTTAGAATCGGAACATCGTTGTTGGAGCACTTTGAACACAGAACACGTCCACAATGGCGACTGAAATATAAAGTAAATATAGATATTACTACACAAAATAATTCTTTTCCAGTAAAATTTTAGTCATGTATAATATTTATAATAATTTACCAATGATGCTTTCTTATCGTAAATGAAAACTTTAAGCCGCACTCTTGGCATAACTCTGATTCCGCCCACGGCGACTCCTGTGGCAATTGGTCTAACAATTTGCCAAGCAATTGATCTGTGGCTAGTTTATAGTTGAAAATATTTATTCCCTCGCGATTTTGAGCACCAAGACAAGCACCTACTTTCACAAGAACTTTACAAAGTGGCGCTTGACCTCTCATATATGACAGAAGCAATGGTGTGTTGCCGTCCATGTCTGGAACATTAATCGGATACTTTGGCATACATTCAAGAAATAGTTCACAGATAGCAGCACCAGTATTGTCTTCTCCAACTCTACACAGCTCATGCAAGGGATTTCGTCCCCTAGAATTGGTCGCCTCTGCGTTTACCCGTGATTCTGTTAGCAACTCCCTGACTATTGCTAATTGACCACCGTGCACCGCAAGATGTAAGGCATTGTTTCCGTCAGCATCACTTGCATCAAAATCAGCATTATTTTGGATCATCGCTGAAACTGCAGCGAGGTTTCCACGTTCAATTGCTATGTGAAGTGGCATTTTTTGGACAGCATCTTGTTCGTTGATTCGAGCGCCAGCTAATATTAAATTTCGTATAATCATTTCATTTTTCGATGCAGCTGCTAGGTGAAGTGGAGTTGATTGATTAACGTCGTGCACGCGTGAATTGACATCTACTTGTATAGCCAATAAGAAAAGTACACTTTCCAGATCATCTTTTAATATTGCTGTATGGAGAAAATTGCGGCCACGCTGATCCATTATTTCAGCTGCATTCGGTAGTCTCTCAAGTATGCGCTGTGCTGCTTTGTGATTGCGGATAGCTAAAGCGCTGGCAAATGGTGTGAGTCCAGATTTCTCTCTCAATTTTAAATCAATGCCAGGGTGGCAGAGAAGAATGTTTATTATATCTTCATGCTGGTTTTCAATGGCTATGTGAGTTGGAGTTTTATTATCAACATCTAACGCGTTTACATTGGCACCGTGATCAATCAGTGCTTGAACAACCTTGGTTTGGCCCCATTGACAGCAGAGATGTAAAGGCGAGGCTTTGTCTCGAGCTTCATCACCGCCCTCATCTTTCGGTCCTAATTGCCGCGGCGAATCTAAATCGCATTGATTGCGAACCAAAAATATTGCTATAGCCTCCTTGTTTTCATCAATTGCTCTATGCAACAGTGTCTGCTGACAGCCATCAGGCCCTTGACTCCAACAATCAGTGTCAACACCGTGCCGAATCAGAATTTGTGCAACATCTTCGAATCCCAATTCCAAAGCTGTCCACAATGGCGAGTCTCTTGTACTATCTAACGTACTAAGATCTACTCCCTTAATGCACAGTGCGTCAACAACTTTTGGTAAATGAAAATCTATAGCCAGCTGCAAAGCAGATTTCTCATCACCTAAAAATTACAGAAAATAAGGTAAATATTGTAAGTAAAAGTGGTTTAATCGTAAAGGCTTATACATAGAGGAAGTGTATATATATCAAATCAACACTTATCTTGTTGTGGTATTTACGTTCTATCTATTTCAAAATTAATCCATTTTTACCTGTAAGCGCGTTGATATCAGCGCCTTGTTCTAGTAGAAATACTGCTTTCTCGCTGTCACCGTTTATTATTAATTGATGCAACAATGTTAATTCCTGATCATTTCTCGCATTAACATC
>JBAMCK010000388.1:0-67991 GCA_037075185.1 Drosophila pseudotalamancana | reverse complement strand
GCTTATACAATATCACGAAATCCAGTGCTCGCAGTCCGATAACCTGTAACCCCATTGCGCTAGTAATCCCGTATCGAAGCTATAGCATACTTTTGGGCGGTCGTTGTTTATTATATGACGAGGTGCTCAATATATTTAAAATATCAAACATTTCCAAAGATAATCCTTCGGTAAGGTTAAGTTTACACAAATCTAACTAACATTTGTGTTTATGATTTTAAATATATCTTTATGTAATAGTGATTTAATTGAATGAAATATTAATTTTAAATTGCAATATTTAATATGGAGTGTAAAAAACACCAATCGAGGACTTCCTTTCTAATTACAGCTTATCCTACATTTTAGTTTTTTTTCGATTAATATCGAGTATAAGGAATCTATACATTTTTTTTTGATCTTTTGAAGAATCTATTACAGTATTCGAAATCAACTTAGAGACACATACCGTTGTTGATGTATTTAGGCTCTCTTGCCCAAAAAGAAAAAAATTAGTGTATCCATCTGCAATTTTTTCGCAGCTGAAAATTAAAATATTGGATTAATTGGATAATTGGTAGCATAAGCAAACAAAGTGTTAAGATATTATATACACGCCTCCTGGGGGTGTGGACAATTGGGAAATATGCTTAGTTACTTAAGGGATTGGTACTTTAGTTCTTATAAAGCTTAAGTCTTCAAAATATTCAATCAATACATTTTGCGAGATGCTTACTGATAAGCTTCTCTCTAGTAAATATATCTAACTTAGTACAATCACTCATATTTTTGCAGTTGATAGAGTTACATACTTTTTGAAAATAGAGCTAGACCCATAAAATTTTGCATATGGGTAGCTGTTGAGCGTTTCTATGGTTCTCTATTGATATTTGAAAAATTATGTACTTCGTCATATCTCCCGTATTTTTACAGCTAAAACGACCATATTTTGTGGATTGGGCCATGGGATGTATTACATATAAAGCTATTTAATAGAATAAAAAATCTACAAGAGTCGTTAGGCAACTGAACAGCGAGGATCCGGTATGGAAACTCAGGTTAGTGTATGGTTATTTATGTATTCCGCCTTGTTGTCAGTCTACTTAAAAATCGAGTTGATAGTTTTCAACTATTTTTCTTACATATACATACATACATACATACAATTAATGCATTTTTATGACCTTTTTCATTAGTATATTATCTTTTTTTTTTGCCTTAAATACTTTTAAGTTCACGCAAAAAATAATTGTTTAGTAATTTTATTTAATTGACACAGGGTGATTAAGCGCAATATTTATATTTGTAACATATATTAAAGTAGTGGATGCCAAAAATAATTATTCCAGCTTTTCTTTAACAGTGATATACTATTTAAAAAAAAATATATATATATGCTCTCCTTAAACTGAAATAGGGTCTAACGAAGTCGGTTGCGTCCCACTTAAACGGTCTTACTAGATTTTGTGTTGTGTTGCCCAAAATAAAAGAACAACAATCCCCTTTCCCCAAATAGAATTTCTGCAAGTCAATGTCATTTGCAGAGTGCTGCAGATTTTATCTGTTTACACTGCTTCGCAGGTGTAAACATGTGGAATGCTTAGTCAGCTTATTGAGTTGGAGACCATAAGTTTGTGGCCTTCGGACAATCTCTCGTATTTTTTATAAATTTGTATATATTGTAATATTAGAAGACAGGAGTGCATGATTTCATACTATTCTCATATTTTTTTTTTTTAAAGATTTTATATATAATCTGCTTGTTTTATTTTAAAAGTATGGTAGAGGCTATCAATATCTGGGCACGATAAATTGAAAGCAATTTTTCCTAAAGATATATGTACATATAAGTCTTATTCTCATTAAGAAAATGCGATATCAATGAATACAACTGCACGGGTGCCAAAGGAGAATATTGCATACAAAAAGAAAAACATGACTAGATCGACCAATTCGTGTATGCTGATCAAGAATATGTGTTTATACTCTATGATGTTAGCCATGACACCGTCCTGCCTGTTACATTTATTGGCAAAAAGTCATAATACACACTCATAATGTTTGCAGAGTGTACATATAAATATTCGATACACAAATGTTCGACTCGGGCCGACCGCTGAATGCGCTGTTCTGAATGTATAGTATTTCATAATGTATTTCTTAATCCCTGCGATTAAGGAATAGTAGTTAAGGCTTATGAATATTATTTAAACTGAGTGTAGGCGTGAATAATTTGTATTTCAAACATCAGCCGCTAAAACAACAAAAAATATCTCTAAATTCGTATGATTTGAACATATCAAAGCATTTTATCCGATACGTTAGCCCACGAGAATGTTGCACCGATCAAAATGGTTTCACACAAATGACGGACTGGCAGAAAGATGGATACGAAATCAATATAATCGCGTTCACAATTTGCGTAGAGTATAAAAAGCTTTTTGTAGAAAACAGCTGCCCCACCAAGTTGTTATTGTGAGAGTGTGAAAGACGCAAAGTCGCGGCGGCATTAAATTCATATCGCCCGGCTCTTTCTCCACCCACTTTTCCGAATTGGCGGACAGAGCATCGATGCTCCGGACGGTTCTTTGGGCCCCATCTCGAGCACAGCGGCGAACGAACAGTTGGTGACTGCTTTCGCTGGCAGGCAGACGCGCATCATAAGCAAGCCGAGCAGCTGATCGCACAGAATCGAGAGAGAGGGCGACAGAAAGAGCGGGCCAGCACTACGTTGCCCGATTGGCTGTGAGAGAGCAATACGTTGGCTGTGGCCGTGCGCAAGAGCGAGACGGGCAATTCTCTCAGCGCTAAAAATATTTGTATACAAATTGAATGAAACTGCTTGAAGGTGCATACAAATTTTTTGTTCTGTGTTGTCATTGTTGTTATTGTTCGAATTTCTGTCGTTGTTGCTGTATTGTTGTGTTGTGTTGAAAGTGGCACACACCCAAATGTCACGGGAAAGAAAGCGGCAGAAGGTAACGGCAGAAAATGCCTACTAAAAATATACCCCAATACTGATCACAAAATAAAAAGCATCCAAGAACGCCTCGCGTGGGTAGGTGCAAAATACATATAGAGCTTGCACACACACACACACACACTTATGTAAGCAGACACACAGTCAGATACATAATACAAATAGTATAATTGCTAGCATAGCGGAGATAAACAATAAATTGGCAACCCGCCAGGGCGCAGGGCGACCAGGAAAACGAAAACATAGTACGCAGCTGTTTCATCAGACAACGGACAGCAAACAGGTGGAAGCAAAAGGAGCATCTAATGTGCGGCAGCTGCTAGCGCTGTTTAAGCCAAGAGCAATGTCAAAGCAGCGGCAGCAGCTGCATCAGCAACAGCGACACAATTCTGAGTCCACCTCCGATTACGAGGAAGAGGAGCAGGAGCAGGAGCAGGAGCAAGATCGGTACGATCCACTGACTAATCTGTTACGCCTGCAACTGCGCAAGCCCGACCACTGGAACTGGGAGTTAAGCACTTCACGCAGTTGTAGTAACATCGCACTGCCTAGAATTCTGCTATACGATCACACGGGAGAGCTGTTACTGGATGCGGATGGGTTCAGCGAGCAAACCTATCGGCCCACCAGCGTCCAGGATTGCACGCGTAAGCATGCAGCGGGCAATCTTAGCCGGAGACTGCAACAGACGCGACTCGCCAGCAAGCTCAACGGCCTCCACATTGGCGAGGCGTCTGCCAGCGACACACATACACCTGTACACTCCCCAACAAGACAGCAGCTGGCGGGAAGCTGTATTGACTTTAGCACCCACGAGCTGCCCGATTGGCGGCCGCAGGACGAGGGAAGCTCGCGGCGGTCCAGTTCGCTGCGTGGTGTCCGGCTGGAGGAGCCACGGCAACGGTCGCAGGAGTCGGCATATCCTACACCGCCATCAACCTCGACGCTGACCACGACAGCAAATTCGTCGTCGTCTGGTCCGCGTGAGAAGCGTCGCTATCGACGCTCGCACAGCTCTGGACAGCACTCGATTCTGGAGCGGTTTAGTATGACGCGCGGACGCCACTCCTCGCCAGAGTACGTCCAGGAGCAGGAGGTGGAGCACAGGCCACGATATTATCTGTGTAGCAGCAAGGCTGGCACACTCGTCATCCATGATGACAGTTTCAGTCGAGTGCGGCAGCGCCGCCGTCGGCAAAGAAACTCCTCTAGTGAAAACGTGCTGGTGCAGCAGAATAGGAGCCCAGCGAATAGCGACGTGCAGGTCACGGCGCAGAAGCGTCACCAGCCACAGCTGCGCCGCCGGGAGGCGCCGCTATTAACCTCAGACGAGGATGTTGAGGCCCAGGGCCAGAAACAATTAACGAAGCACTCGCGTTGCCGCCGGGGCAAACGCGCCTGCAGCAAGGATCTGCCACCTCAAGGTAACCAATGAATGCATCCCAAGCCCAACTTTAAACTCTATCATATTTACTTCTGCTTCCACCTAGAACTCATCACGGTCGATCCAGGAAACTGTATATATCGTGCCGAGCATTGCGCCACTCAACGATGACGTCATTAAGCGATTATCCACAACCATATGTACATAGATATGTGTGATGCACACACCTGCAGTGTGAAGCTACATACGATAATCGCCTGTTTCCAGCTGTGCCTTTCTTCTTGTTTTAGAATCTCTGTGTAAATGAACAAAAATAAAAAAAAAAATTATGTAACGATGAAAATCAGCGTATGATTGACGAAAATGTGAACACCAATGTATGTATGCATGAATGTATGTATATACGTATGAGTATATGAAGTGAATAAGTTAAACATAGCATAACACAGCATAACTGTTTACCAGGATCAATCATATCTTAATAGTTTAAAACAATTTTTCAATGAATGCATAAACGAGTTTTGTTAACAAAAATTCGAAAAATACGAATTTTCATTATTTTCAAAAAATATCGAATATAAATTAAACTAGGATATCTTAAGACTATAAGGCTTAGTCTTAATGTGCATTTTCAATTAAAATATCTTCGCGGAAAATCTTACTACAAAATTATGCAAAATTCTTTGGATCTAAACCAATTAAGATTGCGGAAGAAAATGTATTGATATCCCCTGCTTAGATAGATCAACCTAGTGGAATACGTAGGTTAGCTTTTAGAATTCGCTGATCGTATATTTTCATCAACTGCCTTGATTGCTTTTTACTGTGATTAGGCTACTATTGTCCTTTAAATATGGTGTTGTTTAGTTGGTGACACAAATGTTAGCAAAATATCTTGTTTTGCAATCGAATATCAGAATCCGCCTTAAGGTATGCAACAATCAGTGAATCATTTATTACGCAGTGGTTAAGCGGACTGCGGATTTCTTATCAAAATACGCAACAGCAGATCGTGAGTAAAAGTGGTGACCGACTGCACAATGCACTGTCCTTAATGATTTCAGAGATTAGATCAGCTGAAGCACATTGGATGTTATTTACAAAATGAAATATTTTTAAATATTTATGACGCAATCCTCGAAGAGGTGTGTGAATAATATCGATTTTCATGAATTTAGTATCTTTGATAATTTTTCATCTTTGATTGAGGCGAAATTCGTAGTTTTATTTTAATAATCGATAAATTGGATTTCAACGGACAGACGGACCAAAACATGACTATTCCACAAAGCCAATATACCCTTTTGCATTATGAAAACAGAGCAAAAAATATATTCTTAACTGTAAACAGAATGATAAGAGACTCAACGAACTCTTCGAATGGGTCTCGCAAGGCGGTCGGAGACGGACACACAGATTAAGCGTATCAGCGACAAGGTCCATATAGACCCTTGATTCTGGGTGCGTGCTAAACGGTGATCAGACGGCAACGTGTTACTTCACGACGGAGAAGATGCTGCTGGGGTCTGGATTTTTGTGGCGACTTCTATTGTTGGGGCTGTTCGGCGCACTGCTGATGCTGTCCCATATGCAGAGCAGTGCGGCACGCGTCATATACTACAATGTGCTCAGCAGCAATCAGAGCGTGCAGGCGGATTTAAACGGCACAAAGGAGGCCGTGGGTAAGAGCATGCTGTTCGAGAGCCGACGACTCAATTGCAGGCGCGGCTACATGCGTGATCATCATCATCGGTGTCGCCAGGTAAGTGACAAGGTGGATAACATTAGCTGTGAATGTTATGAATTGATTCGCATGGTTTTTTAGATTGTGTAGCGACCTTTGGACGGAGGCTCGTTAACTTATCACTTATCCAGAACTCATTAACGTTTCAAAAATAAAATATTTATAAAAACTACGTCACAAGACTACAGCAAAGCGATATTTGTCATGATGAAATAATGAGAAGTTTCACGAACTGAAAATGGCAAAGGCAGAAACTTCGTATGTAGATACCAATGCAGATACGGGTACAGACACAAAAAACAAAAAAAAACACGACTACAAGATACACAGTTTTCTAAGATAAAGGGAGCAACCATCCAGCGGTGACTCAACCGTTTATTTTCAAATCGATAAATAAGCACTTTGCTGCAATTGCCGTGGTCACATTATTCGGAAATTTTGGAACATGTTGTCACACCAGCTGCTCAGTGACGTAGTCGGGGGCTTTCTTAGAATGCCATGAGGCAACAACCGCAGCTGATTACAACGATTATGGCACTTCGACTCATGCTGCTGCCGCCTTTTTTCAGTAGTAGCAAATGTTGTGAACAGTTACTACATGTGTATATGTGTATTTAATCAAGCACATGTGTATAATAAAACAGTTGTCTGCCAACGGTGATCCCCTTTATATATCTCAATTCAATGGTTCTATTGCAATAGATTGACAACTGCTGTATAATATCGCATTTAATATCTTAGGACTTGTCAAATTAAAAAGAGATGCGAATTAGTTGGGAATATTCGACTAGCAAGTACTCTGTACTCAAGATGGAGTTGTCAAAAAAGTATTTCAGTCCTTTGTACATTCACAAAACCTGATTTTGAACAACTTCAGGCTCGAAAATGTAAATTTCCTGAAATGTAAAATATACTGAATCTTCATATCCAAATTAATATATATAATCACAATATATTATAGCTATAAACTGAAAAGTTTTGTTTAAGAAACATTTTTTTAATAAATACATAAAACAAATAATATTAAAATAAGAAAAAACCTTGATACAATTTTAAATTACTTGCTCTATGATAGTAAACCTTTTCAGCGTTAGTCAGTGGATGAAGGGTATTTAAATAATTGCGTTAAGTACAATAAATTGGTTGAGTTTAATAATCTTATGAGTTTGTCATTTCAGTAATACAATTAAATTTATGTGAAGTACAAATATCAATTATTGAATTTATGTTTCAATTCTTATTGTCTAGATAATTTATTGATTTCAAATATGTATTCTAAAAGTATTAATTAATAACATTAATAAGGGAATTTTTGTATTGTTCGGTTATATCTGGGCCATTATCAAAAATTAAATTTATGTTTATTTATTATTTTTCACTCTTTATGAAATTAAAGGAATGCTGTTCCAATTCCGAATATAAAAACTTAGCAGATCTCAGATATTTTTCATAGATGACCCGTTCCGGATTCCTTTTAGATCCAAACTAAACATAAAAAAAATATCTCAGTAAAAAGTTACACAGGATCGGATAACAAAAAATTCAACCTTATTTATTTAATTTAATAATACATTTCAGATTAAATAAAGATAATGATAATTTACTTGTACCCACAAAAAAAAGTCAGAATTTTAAATGTTTTCTATTTTTTAATTGAAATATACTAAATACATTATTTCAAATCAATTATGCTTTCTGCTGGTCAAGTTTATCCAATTAATTGAAGATAATAGGACTAGAGCATGATTAACCATGTTTGGTGTAAATAATAATCTTTATTTTTTTTATTAAATTGAATGAATTTGAAATATGCTAAACAATTAAATTAATATCAATAGTACTGACTGCTGATCAAATTTATCCTATTAATTGGATGTAATAGAATAGAGCTATAACTATACATAGTGTTAATAATAATCATTTTTTTACCAATTGAAATGGACTTAGCCCTAAGCATTCGTTTAGATTAGCTACTGAAAGAATAGCCGCATGAGCCAGCTCTGACTAATAGAAACATAAAATTGATTTGCATTATAAATTTGCTTCTGATTTTAGTGGGCTTTATCATTTAGGCTCAGTAGCTGGCGTAATATGTTCCAGGTATATCAATTAATGCTTCCGATAAGTTGCGTGTTAATATTTCGTATATATATATATCGATATCTAAACTAAAGATGGGGCTCGCTCGCTAATTTTATTGTCATGTTGAATATTTGTTAAGTAAGTAAGGCGGGCTGGCAAACCAAAGCAAGACATTCAATTACACAGATTGCGGGTGACATAGTAGCGGGGCCTAGATAAGATTCGTGGATACAGGGTGTCGCCCGGACCAATGAAAGGGAGACAGATGACAGCGCTGTGGGAATTGCTGGTGCAGCCTGTATAGTTTATCAATTGAAAGGCAGGCAGAGGCCAATTTTACTTAAGAACTGCTTGCCCAAATCGTATATAATCAGTTAAATGACGGCGTTTGAGCGTATAAGTTAGTTGCCAGTAGGACAGCCCCAAGACTCGTGTCCAAAACGCGATTACACAATTTCGTATTGCCACGAAAGTGTACGGAACCCTCATCGAGAGTGCGAGAGTGTTATTCCCAAAGAGAGAGAGAGAGAGAGCGAGAGATAAAAACAATGATGCTGCATCGCATCCATCAGTTACCTCTATATGCACTGTGTCTGCTTGTCCTGGCTGTTATCTGTGCACCAGCCCCGACTGAATCGCGGCGGGTGATCTTCTTTGCGCCACCCGGCATTGCCCGGGGCCAGATACTAGCCACACATGGCCTGGAGAAGCCCTGTCAGAAGTGCCACATGAGAGACCACCGTGGCAACTGCCGGCGTCTAATATCGTACAGCTCAGGTGTGTATTTATACTCGATGCGTCGTAAGCTGATAAAAGCCTATGGCCCATTATGTGCTTTGAAGTGTACTTAACTATGGACGCATTTTTCATTTGCTTTGCAGATGGCGTGAGCTGTTGACATCGAGGCCGGACGTAGTCATATCGCTATCTGGCTATCACCTGAATCTCTACTTCTCTCAGAAACCAAATACGTCATTATTCCTATTTATTTCCTTTCAGTGCACTATTTATTACATTACTTTCACACCTCTTTTTTTTTGTGTTCTGCCAATCAAATTTGATTAAATTAATTAAAATTTCGTCTGCAAATTGAGTGTTTATAAGTTATAGCTTAAAACAATATGTTACAACGTTTCAAATCGTACAAAAAAACATAAAATACAGAAAAGACTATTGATTACATTAAAGTTTATTTATTTTTAAAATATGTTCTGTGTTGCTAAAAAATATTCTGTTTTTATAATCTGAACCCAATTAAAATGAGTAAAGTTAAATGTTTTGAATAATTGTATAGAAAAGACTAAAGAAGTCGAGGCCCACCTCATAAAAGAAAATTCGTATGTTCAGAATAGATCCAGTTCGTTGGACGTCTTTATGTATAACCCGAACTATTCCAAAGTGCTTGATACGCGAAATGAAAGCATATTTCATATCTATCGAAATCAATTTTAAGGCTAGAGTCAACATTATGAGATCAATCATGCTAAAATGTATTCATGAATTAGTTACCCTGCATAGCTAAAATATTTGAACTTATTCCTTTATTCATTAACACATATGTATCTCTTATTCTAAAGCTTTAAGGAGTAGACCGCAGAAAAGAGTTCAGTAAGCAGCACACGTGCTGTCATAAAGTATACATATTTTCTATCAAAATCAACAGCCAAATCGATCCCCTCTTCGTCTGTCTGTCCGTCCGCCTGGCCGTATGTATGAACGCGTCAATCTCAGCAACCATAAGAGCTAGAGACTTAAGTATTTTGTATGTAGGCTCTCCTATGGCACGCGCATATCGAGTTTGCTTTGAAAAACCGATAACTCTTTCCGTTGGCTTGTTATCGATAGCATGATTTAGTTTCTTAAGCATATAATGTACAACTTAAAAGATGGAAGCATCCATATATATTCATTCAGCCAAACGAGGCATACATTTTCGATATTTCACATTTTGGATACGTCCGTTTCTGAATTATTGGGCATAAAACATAAAATAAAATTATTTTTTTTCCTTTTTGAAAATAGAAAGTTGCGCTTCGAATGGTATACGCATATACATATGTGCTTTTAACGTGTAAAAATAGTAAGAAAAAACTAATCCAGTGGGCTCGACTAAGAGAAACCCCAACACTGTGCACACATACATAAGCGCCAAGCGCTCATGGCGAAATTATAATTTTTTTGTGTCTGAGCCGATCTTAATGAAATTTATGCTTTCGAAACGCAACTTTATATCTTCAAAAATTAGAATACAATATTGGGGAAGTATTTGAAATCTGAAATATGCAAAATGTGTGCTTCCTTTTTTAATGTTATATATACAGTAATTTTGATATCTCTAGCTCTGAAGGTGTAGGAGATATGCTCGGAAAACTAAAACGGTTTATTAATAAGAAACAAACGGAAAAGTGCAATAGGAAAACCCACTTTCAAAACTTCAAGTCTTCAGCTCTCCTAGTAAGATCGACGCTTTCATACTGATCAAGAATATGTATATATATATATTATTGGGTCGAGCTCACTTCCTTGTGCCTGTTACATAAATTTGCACAAAAACGTTATACCCTGTTTACCCATTTTTAAGTTTCATTAAGATCGGATAGGAAATGAAAAGGTTTAGCCTCGGACACCTTTTATTCCATCACTACGACAGCGCAGCGCAGTCTTCGCTGGCGGCGGGCGTTCGGCACTGCCGAGTCGGCAGTTAAATTTTGGACGATAGCGACATGCATTCGTATTCGTATGCGTGTGTATATGTGTGCGTGCGTTAGTTCAATGCTGAGTTAAACTTCATCATGCATGTCTGTCTATGCGTACGTTCTTGTATAAGCATGTATGTAGACAAGAAAGCAAAATTGGATATATAACAGCTCTGCACGGGGCTCAGGGTATTTCATAGTCAAGCACACTTGTCTAGAGTTTTCTTACTTGTTTTTCATTTTTTTTTTTGCCAATCAATTCATTTTTTGTAGCTTCTAGTTGAAAATAAGCAAGATGCTTGAACAGGTTTAGGATTTCCTTTACTTGAATAAAACCTGATTCGAGAATTCGTACTTGCTTAAGATACCAATCACAGTTGGTTATTCGCATAACCTGTATCAAATCACACTTCTTTGGCTGATATAAAAGTTAGTTCGTCGAAAATAAAGAGTTTGTTTTAAAGCCGTCATAAGCTACATGCCCACAATGGTATTAAATATTTTGGGAGCTTTAGACAACTGTTCCTATTATAAGAAAACAGAAAATTGAATGGAATTAGACAGGTGGTGAAACATGCCTTTGGAAATTCGACTTATCAAAGAGTAAGCATTTTGAGAACACGAAATTCGACTGATCATAATAATAATTTTTGTTGTTGTTTTAACGGAATTTAGATGGAGCTTACTTTAAAATATATTCATAAACAGTTAAAACTACTTTAAGAACGCATTTACTTAAACCCCTTTAAATTTTTTAATGTTTTTATAGCCTGAGCCCATGAAAATGGGTAAACAGGGTACAATGTTTTTGTGAAAATGTGTCAGAAGGAGGCGTGGACGACCCCATAATGAATATATATTCTTAATCAGGATCAAAAACCCAGTGGAAAAAAAATATTTATATATGGATATCAAAATATGTACATATATATGTATATAAAAATATTTATATATTTATTTTATTTTTATTTTTTATTTTATATATATATATCATATATATATTATAATATAATTATATAAATATTATTATAATATAAATATTAGGTATATATATAACTAAAGACTAACTAAAAGAGACATACATTTTGGATGCATACCTTCGCTTCCGAATTATTGTGCAAAAACTTATTCTTGAAGATAGAAGATCGGAAGATCGATAGATCACATTTTTGCCTGGTAATTTATTTCAGATTGAAGCATCTCAGAAACAGCGTAATTTTGTCACTTTCGTTGTGAATTTGAATGTGGGATGGATGGCCAGATAATTGGACGAGGATAAGAAAGGCATTAAATAAACCACGCAATTAAACATACACATAAACATATGTACATGTGTAACCGTGTATTAATTTAAAAGTCCTGGGCATCAACAAACTTTAATTTTTATCTTTAGCTATTTTGACTGGTAGGGTATTAAAGCGTTGGCAGTCGTGTAAGAGATCGTCGACGGGCCGAACAACTACGTTCACATAGACACGATTGTATACGTGTATATTGATGTGCTAGTGTGGGGTTTTCTTTGTCTGCTGCCAATTATAAAAATTGAAGAAATTCGGTTTTAGATACAATAATTTGTTTACTCTTAGAAGGGAATAATTGTGCAACTGAAAATAAGTTGTTTGCTGTACTCCCCGATCACACATACGGGGATTTATGAGAGAACGCAAAGAGAGCAAAAATCCGAGCAATTACAAAGTCGGGTGGGAGATGTCGCATAGGTTTTTGATGGCGAAAAAATGCGTTTTAGGTGTCCAGTCTATATATTATATGGTTAGTGCTGGCAGGCATCAAGGAATACTTACAGAAGCCCAACTATGATGGCACGTACTAAAGCGCGTTTTATTGTGCTCGACCTATCAATAACCTTTTGCACGACCTCCAGTGCTTGGATACCCTTAGTATTAATTTTACTTAATAAATCGAATTGTTTTACATACTCGTACCAAGCCGTTTAAATTTTGACAAATACTTCAACCTAAAAAGAGGATAATTTCGGCATCCATCACACGAAAGCATCAAGAGCAAAAAAATGTAAGGGACTCGATCAATTACGAAGTCGTGTGCGAAAAAGTTTTTCCTAGATGACTGGAAAATGTCTTGTATGGTCAGTGGCTGAACTTAGTGCACGAGTACATGGATGTGACCAAGCAAAAAGTTCCTCATCTTCGACATTGTTCAGCAATTAAAGCTTCATATTATTCAGACGTAATAGATTTTAATTATTTAAAGAAAGATAAGACCTTACAGATAATTGGTCTGAAAGGCTTGTCTCCGGTATAAGCAATATATATATATCTTAATCATTCCAACCATTTATGTAGATCTTTTTATATTAGTGTGTGTATAGAACTTTATCAGCTAAGGCTTATCACTCACGAAGACAATTTTTTATGAACAGTTCATCTGGATCTGAGTGAAGGTATGTCAAAAAAATGTACTGATCAGTTGAAGAAAAACGACATTGATATCAAGGCGGTTATGCACGCATAGTTATTCTTAAAGGGGTAGTTAAATGGGTAAGTTTGATCACTTTTATATAATGTAAATCCTGCGCATCAGAAAATTCAGAACATTTGCAAAGCATGGAAGAATATTCGTGAGTGTTCGACTAATAAAATATTTAGTGTTACAGATAATGCAGATTCGATGCTGATACGGGATTATGAGTAACTGCAAAAATATCTCTCAAAAATTTTTATAGAAATTTAAAGTCAGACGACCTATCAATTCACTCTTTGATAAACGTTTTTCGTAGAGTCGCATTCTTTTTTTGCTTGACAAAAACGAATGCGAAAGCTTTTAAGTTGTAAATTTTGAAGTATATTTTCAGGCGTACCGCGCAAATGACCGATTTTAAAATAACCCCTGCCGGAAGCACGTTGATATTGTTTGGTGACGTCAATGATTTACGGCCGCAACGCATTGTCGAGGAATTCCGCTGCGTGAATTCCCGCGCGCTTTCGTCACTATGTGGGTTCCGTCCCATTCGCGACGACCATTACTAAGGTACGAAAATAGAAGCTTCTGCCTGATGTCAGTAACAGTCCAGGGGCAACAAATGTGGTTTTTGCTTTCATGTATCAAGACGACCAGCCGCTTATCTCTTATCTTATCTCTGACTGGATCGCTTGGAATGCCCTTATCTTATCTGACAGCGCCGCATTACATATTGAAAATATCGACGACTACGGCCCCAACATTGGCGATCGCACACAGTCATAAACAGCCTAGCGTCGCGACTAGAGAATCCCACACGCGCTGCCTATTCTGCCTATACCCGACAGACAGACAACGAAAGTGACCAATAGACAACTCCAAGTTCAATTCAAGCCAATCAATCCCGTCGGTCAACATGCAACTGCAACGCCTGCTGCTAGCTCTGGGATGTGCTCTGGTGCTGCTTTTGAGCCACTGCAGCCAACAGACGGAGGCGCGTCGTCTAATCTTCTACAGTCCGCACAGCAAGACGCTAACCGGTCAGCTGCTCATCTCCAATCGCGTCAAGCGACCCTGTCCGGCAGGTAAAATGCGCGATCACCGTGATCGCTGCCGCCGCGCCGTAATCTTCGCGCGGAACAAGTGAGAACAAAGGTGAGGCTGTCTGGAGGCAGTCACAAGAGTTGCTTCTCGTTTTGTTGAGAAGCCTTTTTTTTTTGTAGGCGTTAACGTTAATTTATTATAATTATATTGTAGCAATGTACTATGTTTAGTATTTATTAATTATTGTATTCTATACAATACGTATATAGTAGTATTAACAGATTTAAGCCAAATAAAATCTATTTATATAATTCGTAAGAAACCGAAAGTATAATCATTAATCAACAAAAAGGCCTGATTGTTATGAGACGAGATATACGAAAATTAAGAACCCGGGTCGATGTTTTTTTTAAGAACTTCTAGTTTATGTGTTCTATTCAAACCTAATATTTTATTGAGTAATAACATACAAAGTATTTCTGAACGTGCAAAATTTGAAAGCCATTGAAGAAATATAGATAAAATGGAATGAGGACTACTAATAGGCACATTATTTTGACTCCACACACTTAAGCTGCGAATAATTAGGATTTTCACACCTGCCACACCCTCATACTATCTGATGTTTTTCCACATCGAGTATATCATATACATATATAAAACCAACATAATCTATTCACTTTGTCATTGTGTGTACAAAATCGTTATTACTATCTCTTTTATTTACATAATTTTTGACACACTCTTTTTATGGTATGTAAGACTCAAGCGAAAAGCTTTTAGCGCCAAATGAAAAGTATGTGTGACCAAGCCATAAATCGAATTTGTGACGTCACACTCCTGTAAATTACGTTTTGTCGTGTGTGCCTTTCACAATCTCTTGATCTATCAATCGTGACAAATAGCAATACGTGGAAATTAAAATATGCCCGTTTTCAGTAGCAGTTTTTTAGGTTTTGGTGACATAATATACCTTGAAGTCATTTGAAATGGGTATAAAATTGATTTCAAACATTTTTACGTCCCACATATTTAAAATATGTCATTTTCGTAAAAGATCACACGCGTGCATTACTTTGTTAAGAAAAAAGAAATACTGCAGCTATCAAAGTGAAGGGTATTTTATATTTAAAGAATTCTTTTTCAATTTGCTTAAGTACTGCATATAAGTCTTATGTTTTACAAAACTGGGATCTTAAGATGATAAAAAGTACAAAATATTAGATTGAGAACTAAGTAATTATTTTAAAAACCTAAATATGACAAAGATATTAGAATGAGAATTATGTTTTTTTTTTCTTTTTGGCCCTTGACAACGCATCAAAGTATATCTATCCAGTGACTACGATTAAAAGTAATAAAAAAAAAAAAAACAGTTCAATCAACTTACACACAAATATATTTGGAATCTTAATCATTTGTGTTTCACCACGCCCCTTTACTCAAAAGTGGGTCATACTTTTGTATCTGAGGCGAACATTTACAAGTGCGTTTCAAAGTCTATAACGGAAAAGCTGATCTAAGATGTGCAGTACACAAGCCAATATATATGAGGACACCACGTACTATTTACATTTTGTGAGCGGGTAAAGATATATAAGCCGTGGGGATTTTAGTATGAAATAAGGTATACTTTGATACTATCAACTCTGATATTTGACTTGCAGGGCCTAGCTTGCTTTTGCTGAGTCATTGTTGTTGTTGCGCATAGTCTGCTCAATCCAATCCATGTAACTGCTGACCCTGGTGTAAACGCCCGGAAAATCTGTCTCGCCGCAATCCATTTTGCCATACGAAACAATGCCGGCCTGGTACACAAATCGATCCCTCCGGGGCGAGTATGCCTCAACGGTTAGCGGGCCGCCCGAGTCGCCGGAACAGGAGTCGATGTTAATGCCGCCAGAGGCACAAAGCTGACCATCAGTAAGAGTATACCCTTGTTTGCTAAACGACACCCGACACTGCTCCTGTGGCTGCACGTGGAGCACGGCCTTCCGCTTGACATCGCTCGGCCGGTAGCTGTGTTCGGTCACACCCCAGCCGGACACGTCGACAGCGCTGCCCACCAGCTGATTGGCCTGTGGGCCACGTGCCGGCGGTAAGCACACAGGTTCCACATGCGGCAGTTGGCGCCAGTCAATGGGAGTTGCGAGACGCAGCAGCGCAATGTCGTGGGTCAGGTTTCCCAGTTCGAACTGTGGATGCACCACTTGTCGATCGATGGTTGCTTGAATGTGGGGCGGTGCACACTCCTGCTTGCCGTTCCAATTGGTTACACAGTCCGGATCGCTTGTCTTATTCCAATCCCCCAGCCGGGCACCGGTCAGTCTTCGATTTGAGCCCAAGAAGTCTTCGTGTACACAATGGGCCGCCGTCAGCAGCCATCGCTGTGCAATGAAAGATGCCCCACAGTTGTGCTGCTTCTCTCCAGTGGCAGCTACAGTATATTCCAGTAGCGTTGTCCAAGGAAACTCAAAAAGTCTAGTCACACTCCCACCGTACACCTTGAATGCAAACGATGTTCCACAGTGCGGATGCTTTGGCAGCTCATCGGGACTAACGGGAGCAGCTGGAACCTCCGTTGCGTTTGGCAAGTTTCCGTCCACGCGAGGTGCAAGCCGAGTTAGTATATTTTGTACGCGTGGACAGCATATCTGCAACGGAAGGTTTCCATATTAAGAATAGATTCAACAACTAAGATGGTTAGTGTACGTCGTTTCACCTCTCATAAACCCCTAATCGAATACATTGATTGGAATTGTATAATATCTTATCGTATAGTACTTGATTGGGATAGTATCATATCTTCGAAGTTATTTTTTTAACCCAGACGTCATAAAAAATGGAAAATAAGGGGTATAACTGTTTTAGGTAGGTGTATGTACAGGCGTAGGGTTTGTAAATATATTCTTGATGACCATCAACAGCCTAGTCGCTATAGCTATATATCAATAGATAATATTTTCAATTTATGAGCTGTGGGTAATGGGAAAATCGATATCCAATTATATATTTAACTGTGCCCTCTTCAAAACAAGCTACTGGGCTAAGCTTCAGAATTAGACAATCGCAACAATTGCACTTGATCGATTTATATTTTTTAGCATTGTTACAATATGTCGAAAGAGATTCTGTGCATATAAAAGCTCAGATAACACTTTAAGACTTAAATCCCTCTTCACTGAAATATGATTACACTGAATATAATATAATCAATATAATTATAATAACAAAATAAAATAACTTTTTCGCTTTTGCAGATTGGAAACCATATTATCAAAGTCTTCTTTTTTACTACGGTCTAATATATCACTATCTATGAAACGCCATACATGTGCAACAAGTTGATTCCTCTTGTTGTCGTTAACTGCCTAACACAACTTACCAATCCAGGTCTTTGCAGTGAGTTGCAATCACGTTTGCTATCTGCATTCAGCAAATTCACATCGTAGAAATCACACTTGTTTTTGTAAAGACAACGTCCAGGGCCGTAGTCCGTCGTATTGCAGTTCCCGAAAAAATGAATAAGATCTATAAAAGCGAATAAGAACTAAACGCACATGGGCTAGAATAAGCGGACGTCTTACTGTCTTCCTCGCTTGCTGGGACATTGACTTTTGCTTCCAGTTGAACTCCCAGTAGCATCGTCAGCGACAGCAACATCAACGAATGCGACGTCATCGATGGGTAACAACAGGTCTACGAGTCTACAAGTTAGAGCTCTGGTTCTCGCTTACATGAACTAACCGCTTGAATCGCGGCAAATCAACTATTCGCAACAGAGCTGAGCACTCGAGTCAAAGCCAATCGCTCGCTCAGAACCAAACATCATCCCAACCCCACTGCAGCTGCAACGACCTCCATGTCGCTAGAGATGCGGTTGCACAGTCTTACTCGCTCTCGCATTGATTAGCATTCATACTAACTCAATTCCCACTGGAAAAACCCACTCACATTACAGACCCAGCCGTGGTTTGAGTACCAACACCGAAGCCCCATTGCTTAAAGTCATTAAAAAATTAATGTTTGTGGTTGCATATTAAGATATTTATATGAATACACATACACTAATATATATGTATATGTGTAGATACTTGTGAACATCAAGACTAGTTTGGCTAGACCGAGACGGACACGAAACTGTGGTGTAACTGAAAAAAACCAAACAACTTTTGTTCGCAATACCCGACTATGAGGTACCCTATTCAACGTGCTGTCACCAAAAATGTTACTTTCTTATACATATATACTTTAGTTAATAGCTGATTTTATCTGTATCTTAATTCAATCGGAAATTACTTTCTTTACTACGGTTTAAGGAACCACTTTAAGTAACCACTTCATAAGACTAAACAAAAATCGACTTGATTATCCAGATTATTATTATGGGACTTCGACTATCAACGATCATCGTGGTTTACCCAAAACTTTCGATTGCGATTAAACTGTAAATGTGATTAAACCATACTGCAATAAAGATACGGCCAATCATGTCATCACATATAAAATTAAAAATAAACGTAATTCTGTTTCGCTTTGCACTTAAAATATGCTATAAAATTATTTAAGGTTTTGACTTATATATTTAAAATTGCGACATACTTTTTAGCCATTCGCATATATTGCACAGAACATTTTCTGTCATTCATAATAAGTCTTTTCTTCCTTACCATGATAGTATTATTAAGGGGAAAAAAATGTCGCCGGGTCTTGTTCACTCTCGTGGTGGCAACATTGAGTTCATTGTCTCATCGTGTCAGACTACATATACTTACAAACAATAACTCCATATATAGGTGTATAACTAATATAAGTATGATGCAATTTATTATCGCAGGTAGCATACATACCAATGGGGACTAATTAAGGTTGAACTGTTTAATTAATGAGATTAATTTTCGAAAATGGATCATTAAACCATTAAACACATGTATTCAATTATTCCTGCGTGTACTGGTTTACCAATCAATAGCATTTTTTAGCCAGGTAATAATGCGGTTCATAACAATCTTTCAAAAATGCAATTACTCTATGTAAAGTAAAACATGTGCAAACTTGGCCATTGGATTTTCACTTTAAAGCAATCGTAGCTGTTCTATTAGCATAATCCATCTAAATGAGTGTTGCATGCGTTTCTCTTCTAGTTTGGGCTGTTTGCAATCCAGTTGAAATTGCCAACACATTTGGCCAGTAGCATACTTGTGGCCCTTTCATGCTTAACATCTCGCCGAGGAATATGATTGCAAGTGTATAGTGTATTGCAGTGGCGTAGCGTGGTAGGAACGGCACATTTGTAGGGGGCGTCCAAATCTGAAAATGAATACTAACAAAAACAAAAATGGAAAATTCTCGAGAAAGAAGGTTTAGTTTAGAGTATGAATTAATATATAGTTCACACGAATACAAAAAAAAAAGCTCTAGAATTTGTTTGTTATATATTAAGTACCACGAATGCATGGAAGGGGAAGGAACGGAATTGCCCCGCTCAATTCCGTTCCTTCCCCTTCCATGCTACGCCCCTGGTGTACAGCGGCGAGGCAAGAAATTTTTTGCCGCAAACTGAGCATCAAATCAAAATGTAACAACTGTTTAAAGCATCGTCTAACAGACTCTCAAAATAAAGCAGTTGTTCATCAACCATGAGGGAAAAGATATTTGAGCCAACTGCCACAAAACCGATTTTCAAACGATATCTAGAATTCACTATTACATTGTTAGTAGACTAGGTAGTCTTTTAAAATAGCACCTGGAGATATTTTTTCGCTCAGAAAATCACATGAACCAGCTGCTGGATAAAAGGAAAATTCGCTTATTGTCCGATAAAGGGAATTTTCAAAGATTTGTCTACATGCTTTTAAAGAAAAAAAGTAAAAAAAATCGCTAGTCGAGTGTGGTCGACTATGAGATACCCAGTGCAGTCATGTTATTTAGCAAATTTTGCTTTCTTTTCAGCATGCTTACAGAAGAACCTACTCATAGACATGCAGAAATTTAAACATTAAACTAACGCGTAGTGGCATAACTTTTTATTTACTTTCCGATCATAGTAACATTTTTGGAATTTTTAAATGCATTAAAAGTCGCATTTTAAAATGTGTATTTCTATTATATTTTCATTATATTTTCAACTAAAATAAGGAATTGAGGGAGTATTTGAAGTATTTAAAATATGTGTCTCCTTTAGTTGAATATATGTATCTAAAGTCAATTCAAATTACATATACGCGTTAAGGATAACAAGTAAACGGAAACAGGTATCGAGTATTGAAAGCAAACTCGATATGAACCTCTATGTAACATTTTAATTTTAGACAGAATAATAATATGGGGTCTTCTATGCTATAAATACCTTTATTCTAACAAAACCATTATACCCTGTATACTGATTTTCAACGGGTTCAGGGTATAACAAACAACAACATGCAAAAATTCATTGTTGTCTGTTTTGCGAACGGGTAAAAGATATTATAACACAGTATTGAATTTAGACATCATCCTAAAGTTACACGAAAAACAATAGTTTATTTGAAAGGGATGCCCAGTGGGCTTCATTCGAAAGTACCCATAGAATAGTTTTCTTTGTTTACTGAGTTGTGTGGATCAGCCCGAGGCAACTCGATAAAATTATATAAATATTCTTTGTTTAGCGTATAATAAGAGAAGTACTAAAACACTATTACCATATTAAACAGAAAAATATTAAATGTTGCAGTCAAATGATTGCACATTGCAGGTATGTTAGGAACATACTTAGAGGTAAAGGTAAAATAATGCAAATTTATAAAATCTGTTTCTTCTCTAATAGCCGATATACGATACTTTGTATTCCGATTAGTAACATTTAAAACACAGACTTATGTAAACTTAATTATGTTTCCCATTAAACCATTCTCTTACTTTAAAGAAGCATTCAGACAATGATCACTTATTTATTCTTTAAATTTCTAGAAATCAAGTAAAAAAAAACTCTAGTCTAGTATGCTTGACTAGGAGATACCCTGAGTTATTTATCAAATTTTGCTTACTTCTCTACTTACTTACATAAGTACCTACGGATAGACACGCATGGAACTTGAACTCAGCGTTAAACTAATGCACACACAAACCTACACATACACACACACACACGCACACACACATACACACAGGAATGCACGCCGATAGTGACGAAAATAACTCTGCGGACTCGCTGAACGCACGCCACTAGTGACGAAATTACGCCGAGTTGTCGCTGTAATGCTGGCAAAAATGCGCGAGGCTAACGCTTTTTATACCCTGAACCCAATGGGTAAGCAGGGTGTAATGTTTTTGTGAAAATCAATGTAACAGACAGAAGGAGGCGCGGCAGACCCAAAAAGTATATATCAATATTCTTAATCATCATCAAGAACCGAGTCTGTCCGTCGACCTTCCGTTTGTCTGTCTGTCGGTTTGTCCGTCTGTATTAACGTGTTGATCTCAACAACTACAAGACCTAGAGACTTTAAATGTTATTTACATTTACACACATAGGAATGTATTTTACATACTTCAGATTTGGGAAACCTCCCCACTTCCTCAGTTTTTGGGAAACAGCTGAGTTTTGTATAGAAAAAGTAGCGCTTCTAAACATATCGCATTTTAGTGTAATGAACATATTCTCAAAATGTTATTAAGATCAGTCCAGGGTATCTCTGAGTCGAGCACACTCTACTAGATTTTTTTCACTTGTTTGTTTTCAATTCGATCTTAATGAAACTTTTTGTGGTATGTTAATAACGCCGAAGAGAAATTTTCTATCTTCAAAAATAAAAAAAATGCTTTTTCCGTAATAATTCGAAAACGGCGAAGGTATCCAAAGTCTAAAATATCAAAATTTGTGTTTCCCTTAGTTCTTAGGATAGATATCCTCAAACAACTATAACCTGTTATCGATACCAAGCTAGCGGAAAGGGTTATCGATATACACGCGCTCATACATACGGATAGACGGACAAGGTTCACTTGACTCGACTGTTGACTCTGATCAAGAATATATACTTAATGGCCACCCCTCCTTCAAAACATTATACTAATCTGGTTTGAGGCTATTAAAATAAAAAACAGAAAGATAATGTAATACAAATATATGCAATGTACCCTAGGTTCGTTTTATACCGTCGGTTTATTTTCTATCTTGCAGCGAGTCCACATTTTGAAATTGCAGTTACTCGCTCATTTTACTTTGCTCTAATCGAATCACTTGAACTTTATAAGTGTTCAGCTCTCAAAATGATTAATTTATTGCAAGTAACAATTTGTTAGCTGCTTCTTTGACCATGAAACTCGTTTCTGTTGGAGACCGATTTGCGCCTTTGTAAGCTGCACAAAATGCTAAAAATATAAGTTTTCGTGTAGCCTTCAAGAAATATTCATTAACCACAAATGTTCGGCGAGCAGCGACCTCAAAAAAGGCGACAGCCAGCCAAAATTTCATAAAGCTGGGAAAGGAGCAGACAAAACCAGCTGGAGGAGGATGCTGGGCGTGGTTGAGATGTGGGCGGGGCGTGTGTTGGTTTAGTTTGCCCGACTCGTTCAACAGGCCCAAAGCCAAATCTACAAAAATGTCACAGAAAAACCGCACACAACACAAAAGTTTAAACTTTTGCAGTGGGCGTCGCAGCTGCTTTGCCTTTTATTTAGGCTACAAGCTGCGCTCCATTTCGTTTTTTGTATGGTGTATTGCGAATGGTAAGAAGGGAGTCGACGAGCGATTGGGGAGGGGTGGGATGTAGATGTGGACGTGGACGTGGAGCCCAGCGTCTTTGCATAAATGCAAAATATATGCAAAGCTCAAACTGTGCGAGCAATGAAAATCTGATGCTAGCCGAAGGAACTGTCTGTTTGAACCGTGAAAGGGGAAAAAGAGGGACACGGATGCACTTTTGAAGGCGGGGGGTGTGCTGGTCAATGTGTGCGTGTGTGTGTGTGTGTGTGTGTGTGTGCGTTCGTATGCAGGACTTGAGACTCAAACTGTGGCACTTGCATTGTGACTACAACTACAACTGTCGCACAATCACAATCGCAATCGCAATAGCAACAAAACGCGGCAACGAACGAAAAGACCTTCTTCAAAGCGAAAAAGCGGGAAGAAGAAGATAGTCTTAAAAATATAGTCAATAAAATATATGTGCCGAAAGATATAACTCATGTGGATATATTTTTACATGAACTAAACTATTGTGCTTCTCCCTTATGTTATTGTTAACAGGATGTTATGACTAACAGCAACTAGCGACTAGTTATAACGATGAAATAACATTTGAAGAGGAGCGTGGAATTCAATTCTATATTCAAGATCACGGAGGTATCAAGGCCGTTTAGACAACTTAACTGTGAAGAACAATTAATTGTCGTTACAATTACAATTACAATTAGCAATACTTTTAAGTTAAGGTATAGATCCAAACAATTTTAAAATTGTAAAACAAAATTTCGTCAACTTTAAAAATTGTAATGCTTTGTTTCTTTTTTTTTTTCTTTTTTTTTGGAATAGAATACATTGGACACTATTTCTGATTGCAACTCACAACGACGCTTCGATAAATATAATTATTCGGTTCCTCGGACATGTTGGGGCAGTGCTGCCACTCCGAGGGCAGACGCCTTGCTCCAGGTCCAATGCCGCTGACCAGCTTGGGTGTCCACTTGTTCGAATACAGAATGCAGAATACACAATACAGAATACAGAATACAGAATACAACGGGCGGCAGCAATTGCTGGCGAACAAGATGAAACGGATGTTTTTGTGCGCTGGCAGTCGACGGAGACGTCGTTGGTATTGCTTTTCCTGTTGGCTGTTTCGTTTTTATTTGACAGTAGAAAAGTTTGTCTGGAGCCCGACTTTTATGTGGCTCAAAGGCAGGCGCTATGCTGCGGGCCAAGGTGGCTGGTTTTGGTGCTTGCCGGCCCTATTGTGTAGCTTGAATGCCTGCTGCGGCCAGGAAGAGGCATTGCATAACTTGAAGCAGCTGCTGCTGCAGTGCCCGGACCTGGCACAAGTATCTGTTGCAATGTCACCAACTTGCAACATGGTGGCAGGCGCTCGGCGGGGCAAACGATAATGAATAATGTTGCTGGCGATAATGTTGGCGCCTGTTTGACTTCGGGTTCCGTCAGCACCACTGCTGCCCATCGCTGTCAGTGGACCAAACGCTGTCCTCCACCTGCTGGAGACCAGCCCAATAGAACTCAACGGCGAGTGCTGATAAAATGGCCTCAGCCCGTTGCAGAACCTTATGCACAATGAGCTAGGCATCCGACTTGGACTTTGCTCTTTTCGCATTGATTCAATGTTATGAATAACTTTTCAAAAATACCGCCACAGCCCTCAAAAGCAGCAGCGGCAAAACTTTACAGTTTTTAATTGAAATTTCAAGCCGTTTCTGCTGGCAGCCGGCAGGTGGTTGCGACAAGAATTATGCGACCGAGGTGGGACTTGACTTAGTATGGGAACCACAGGCTGCAAAGGTAAAGAAATCACTTTTATCGCCGCAAATGCATAAATTGCACAAAGGACACTCACATACATATATATGATTGCATGTATTTACGTACATATGTATGTACATACATATATAAGAAGCCATGGGCTCAGACAGCTGGCCTTGTGAGAGTATGCAATAGACTAATATTCTTTTTACACCCTGTATGTAACCGGCAAGTATGTATGTGTGTATTACAAGTCAGAAAACTCTAATTGAGTGTGCTTGACTAAGTGTAATTAGCATATTCTAAAAATTTCATTAATATCCGATCATAAACAAAATAGTTATAGCCTCACGATGTGCGCGCTTCAGTACAATTTTTATTCAAATTTTGGCGTGGATATAGGATATAGGGTATATTTTAGTAGAACATTGTCGACTAGAGGTTTCTTGTTTTTTTTTTACATTTATTTGAATGTTTTTATTTCATTAAATTACTTAATGATTCCATTATTTCAGAACTAACCGCTACAAATATTGAAAGCAGATATATATTTATATTGATAAAAATTATACGAAATGGAATTATTGAATGAATCATTGAAATAAGCTAGGTTGGCAAAGCGGACACTGGGTGATGGAGTTAGAGTATCTGCTAATCGGCCAAATCCAACTGAAAGTATTTAACTTCTATTAGTTTAATATTTTATATGTTTTTGATTGTGTTTCCATTTAAATTGCCTTCATATACACATAGAAAATTGATAAACAATACGCAAATTAAACTTTTCTTTTTGTTTAGTCTTTTGTAGGCAATACAGCAGCCAATCGACTAGAGTTTTAAAATTATGCATTACAAACAACACAACATATTCATTTGTTTACTACTAACATCACAACAAACAAAAATCGAAATTAAAATCCCACAATCTGTTTGCTTCGTGAACAGTTCACCAATTCAATGTGTGATGAATACCTGAACAAAACGAATCATTCATGAGCGATTGAATAAGTTAGCAGAAAACATAAACAATGACTAAATGTAGTCCGTAGTCGGACGTTCACTAATCACAGAACAAGTTCAATAGTGCATGAGAATGACCTCTTCAATTGAACTTATTCTAAGCGATAGGACTCAAAATCTAGTTGGCATCAATTGGAATCTGTACACTGAGCGAAATTGAATGTGTGTTGGTTTGCGATGCGTTAAATCGCTGCAAAATTTTATTGAAATGTAATAAAAATAAATCTTATCACCCATAAGTAATTCCTCAATCGTTGACATTTCACTTTCCCTTTTCTTCAGTGTACGCTCAGTGATTCTGTTTTACTTTCTTTTTATACCCTCAACCCATTAAAATTGGGTTAACGGGGTATATTGATTTTGTGAAAATATGTGCAACAGTCAGAAGAAGGCGTGCTCGACGCCACAAAGTATATACATTTTTGATCAGCATTAACAACGAAGTCGATTTAGCCTTGTCCGTAGGTATGACCTACAATTTAAATTTTGTATGAGGTTCACTCTTTCTGTTTGATTCTTATCGATAACGCGCTTTAGTTTTTCGAGTATATCTCGTACATCTTAAGAGCTAGAGACATCAAACTTACTATAAATGTATTCAGCTTATATAGACACACATTTTGGATTCAGATTTGGGATACCTCCTCCCTTGTCGCAATATTTGAGAAAAACTCAATTTTGAATTTAGACAGTTGCCTTTCGAAATATTCACGGATTTAAGTAAAATAAACATATTCAAAAAAATCAAAAATCCTTTAAAACGGATCATAAACAAAAAGTTATAGGCACGGAGTTCAGGGTATGGCCTAGTCGACCACACTCGACTAAAGTTTTCTTGGTTGTTTTTTTTTTTCAATTTTTAAGAGTTTGAGAAAGCGTTTCCCGTGTCTGCGTGACTTGTACATAAACATGTTATATTTATGCTTGAGTTCACAAAGGCAAACGCACACGATAATTCACGACTTCATCGAATACGTATAAACGTGTACACAAATGTACATTTGTATGTGTGTTTTGTGTGTGGCTGTGTGTGTGTTTGTGTACGTGTCTATGCTTGAGTGTGTGTGCAGTGGCAGAACATCGTCATCAAGGGAGAGCCAAGACGGGAGCCCAAATCGTTTAATCGAAAAAGAGCTGAAAAATTTTATCGCACGCTAATCACAAATCGCAAATCGGAAATGCGATTATTTTTGTTAACACACGCTCACACGTGCACTCCAGTAATCGCATACACACGGCCCCCACGCCGTAGCTCGCGGTTACTTTTCAACAGGCAGTAGCGTAGGCAAAAGGGGGTCCATGCGAAACAGTTGTTAAATAACCGGGGCATCACATAAGAAGAAAAAAATTCGTCAATTGTCCTCGACTATATAAACATACAGGAAAATCATTTCTATGTATGTACATATCTTAATATAATGCATGGAAAGAAAGAGTTTTTGCCTTGAACAAATAAAAACTATATAAAGATGGAAATTTTAAGACGATATAGAGTCTGTTTAACTTTTAATAAGTGGGATAATAACAGAAAAACATGCATTTGGGTACAACTTAAAATTCACTTTATCTACAAAATAAAATTAGTAATTTATAAGATAGATTTATTACTAAGCTATACGGAGTTAGGGGCAATTAAATCCATTTTTTTAGTAGTAAATAAATTATTTAAATAAATCTGCTGGAACTATTACTGTTAACAATGTTATATAAGTAATTACTGGGCGCTGATAATTGCTTACATAATCTTTGCTATTTCTGGACTAAAATATTATTTTAATTATTTTAATTATAATGTTTGCTGGTGTCAGCCTGGTTACTGATATTACTTCTTCATTTTTGCCCCTTTCAAAGGAATTGTGATCCCCTTTGGAGGCGCCTATGTGTTGGCCATAAAACACGGGCGCACACATCGCATTTCAATTGTCAACAATGTGCTTTACCGTACAGTGCCTAATGTGAATGCATCAGCATGGAGCCAGTGGCTCCTTTATGCCATTGTTTCCATTCTCGAGCCCGACTTATAAATGAGGGGGATAACGCACTTCATGCGTGTATTTTTTGTTTGCTCTGTGCATAAAACGCGAATCCCAAAATTGATTTCTTTTCTATTTAAATAGACGTTTACCCGCCGCACCTGGAGCACGGCATCCCGCTACATTCCCCCGGCCCACCTGTCGCGGGCCCATATTGCGGCGTAAAAAGTCGTACGGGTGTCTTTGGCACACGTCAAACGGCAATTGTAAAGGCAGTTAAAGTAAAACGTAGACGAGGCGAACGACGGGAAATAAATACCCCAAATAAACAGAGGAGTACGTGTGTAGCGAATGTTGTATTTTCCTTTTTTCTTTTTTCTTCTCTTGTTGCCAAGGCGTCAACTTCACATCGTCTAAAATTTGGCCGAGACGAACTCTGGAAATCTGAATGTGCGACAGAGCTCATTAAGCAGACCTGCTCCCAGTATGTGGGAAACTGGCTACCTTTCTACTTGTCTTCGAGTGTGTCTGAGCGTCTGCAAAAAATAATGATTCATGAAAATAATTCGGCTTAATAACCCAAGGTATAAATAAGTCCTCCTTAACTCAAGACAGGTGCGCCTTAATGAATAGCTCTCATATTCAGCTACCAGTGGACCGATCGAGTGACAGCCAATCAGAGCTGCGAATTGAAACCAGTCAGATGCTATTCTGAGGAGTGTACCCGACTAGTGGTTACACTGGAACAACTATATGAAATCAAGTTCAGAAATTTCTGATTTGTTGCTGTAAGTGCAGATGTTGCTGGAACAACCTCAGTCCTCCTCAGTCTAGTTATATCGCATTTTGAGATGCGATCTGTAAGAGAGAATTTCTGGATTCTCTGCTGTTTATGAAGTAAGTAGGTATTTGCGGCTGGTATTATGTTCATATCCCCTGCACATTCAGTTGGAGTCCCAACATTAAACTAAAGTGCTGATCAACGTAATATCAATATACTTCATCAACCCTTATACTATCAGATAAAAATAAACATTATTGTAACATTATTATCATCATTGTATTATATATTAGGTCTTATATTGCCTTATTTATGATATGCTAATTGGCAATTACAACGCATCCAAGAATTTATTTCATGATAATCTAACTACCAGTGTTAAATTTGTTCAAATTGTTGACTGAGTGTGAATACTTTATGGGATTTCAACATAAATGGTGCATTTGCATGTCCGCTGTTCCCTAGATGATAAGCTGTTGTGATGTTTGTTCAAGGTCTCTATGTGGCCGTTCAAAGGATTTATGGACAAATTAAGCTTATTATGTTATGTATATTGAAATTTTAAAGACTGTGTCAAATCAGACTATTGGCTTATGACTTATTAAAATATACTTTTTGGTTGTTTTGAGATATTTATTGGTTCGTTGAGATAATTGTTTTTTGAAAAGCGCTTGTAGAATTGTTTTGCAAAATTATGCTTTCAAAAACTTCTGTAAATTGCATTTGATAGTATAAAATACCACACAGTAAATTAAGTTAATATACGGATTTATGATAAAATTAAACTTTTTAAGGAAAGTAACTTATGGAAATATAATTATTTGTTATAAAAGAGCCACCCATCAAATGGATTCTTAAGACCACAGCACAGCAATAACAAGGAGTGTTTAGCAAGAAATAATGATGCCCTCTATAATTGAGAATCATAGTTAGTCAATACATCGAACTACCTATTAAAAGATGTCGTTACTGTGCAGCAGTTCTTTTATTTCGCTGTGGCATTGCACAAGGCTATAAATTGAATAAAAGTAAGGCGAAATAGCTTATTACTTGTCCGTTTTCATTGGCCAAGAGTTGTCTATGGCTGGCATCGAGACAGCCAAGTTTATCAACCGAAGAACCACATGGCGCCAATTTTAATCAAAGCCAGGAAATTAAAAAAAACCTCAACTTATAAATTTGCATAAACTGTGAGTGAGAATTGGGAAAAAAAACGACTGAAAACAAAGATAGAAGTGAATCGCACAAAATTAAAATGAGAAAAGAGAAATTAAAATGATTAAAGAGAGGAAAGAGAGAAGGATGCATAATGGACTCTATCTTTACTTCTTTTTATTGAGCCAAAGTTCTCTCTTAAATTGATGCCATACAGTTAAGTTTTATTGTTTGCTTTATAATATGTTTATCAAGAAATATAAATTCTCTGATATGTTTATAAATGGCACATAGTCAAAAAATATTTTTACTTATTATTTTAATATTTTGAGAAAATTAAAACCGATTACTAAAATAACTCGAATTTATATTAGGTTTAAATTAATGGTAAAACCTTTGACTTACTTTATTAAAAGTCATGAAGTTTTTTTACTTTTACTATTAATGTATAAAAGATCTTTGGTAAAATTTCATTTATCACAAAGTAATTTATAAAAGTTTACATTTTCAAACAGACAATTTATATATTTCCTGGATATGTCTTAGACAGTAAATTTTAAAGTATACCCACAGAAGAAAGAATCATAGAAAAATTGTATTTAGTTACAGGATATATAAAAGTCGAGAAATTACAGAAAGAGCATTCGTACTCACTACCTGTAGACCTTTCAGTACTTGATTTAAAACATAATATTTTAAAACATAATTACACTTTTGGAAGCTCATCTACTTTCCCTGATATAACGAGAGCTAGTGCCTAATTAATCAGTATACAAAGTTTATGAGCCGCGAAGAGCCCTTGCCATGTATTTGAAGCCGCAATTTCAAATACTGTTTGACACTTTGCCACGTCATTTTGAAGTACATCGCGGATATGGTTTGTGTCATGTGCGTCCCGCAACGTGCATCCAGGTGGCACGTTTTGGCCTCTAATTGTCACACACATCGATTATCCGAGGAGTTGATGAGACTCGCGACCTACGCGCCAAAGTTGATGGTCTTGGCTGATGCTTTTGGCAAATAAACACACCAAGCGATTAACACGCACGCACCTAACAGTTGAGCACGGATATGGAGATGGAGATGGAGGTGTAGGTGGAGGTGAAGGAGGACTTGCTTGAGGCGTTTTTGGGGTCGATGGAACAGAGGAGAAGGGTGTGAAAAAGGTGACGACGACGATTACTTTTGTTTGGTTTTGTTTTACTTTGCCTGCTCATTGACTTTGTCATATGTGAGTTGTTATTGTTGCTGTTATTGTTTCCTAAGGTGTGGCAAAATGGAAGACTCTCTGCTTCAGACACTCTCTCCCCCTTGTGACCTTTGTTACTCTGACATTTTGCGTGCTAACTTCTTTCGCTTACACGTTATTACAGACCTTAACCCTGCCAAAGGTTCTTTTGATTCGAAGATCAAATGTGTTTTCTTAGTTATATTTATCGCTGATCAGAATATATCTAATCTAGTTGTACGGAGTGGATAATGCCGAATCAGTAAGTTCTTTAAAGAATGAAGTAGAATTGGTCGCAAATAGAATCTTTGTCTGTAAATCTTCAAATATAGAAATATACCTTACATATATTTTACACGAACGATAACTTTTGGTACACACTTCGATTTGAAACAGTGTATTATAAAATCTTTTATTTTTAAAAATATTTTTAGTAAGCTCATAAATCACTTACCTTTTGTTATTGTTTCAAGTTCTGCCTTGTCAGCGAGGGTATTTCCCCGTTGGCACATATACTATAACTGGGTTTCCTTTTTTAACGATACGTCGAAAGAGCAGCATAAAAAATGTGCTAAGGCGACAATGACAATTAACATGCAACAGAGACTGCCACACCCCTCTCTCCGTGTTGGGGCAAGCTGTTTATGCGACAAGTCGTTAGGTGTTTGGCTATGGATAGGAAATAGGGACTTTTGGCTTCGGGCTCACTGTCCTTGAGAATAAGACCGTAATCAAATTTTATATCAGACACTTGAGCCAACGAGTCTGCTTGGCTATGCACACTTCGTGGCGCACTGGCTGGTGCTCGAGTTTGCAACTGCATAAAAGCCAATTTGCCATACCTGCAAATAGCTGTGCGTGACAATTTATTACCACAGCGCACACGATTTGTGCATCAATTGCGAGACAATCTATATGCCAGCTGGAGCTGGGACCGGAGCTGGGAGTGGGCTGAGAATGGGTCAGGGGCTGGGGGTGGGGCTGGCAATGTGGCTGGCAAAAGGGAGTCGAAAGGGATGCCGTGCACTGCTCCTAGGCTGTATTCCTCCCGCAGCCATTTTAGTTTTGCTCTCCTCCATGATTATCATAAACGCTCTCCAGACACATGAGCTATGCAACTAAGACGTGGCCGAGCCAGCACCTGTCGAAGCTGCAAAGCTCCAGCAGCAGAAACAGTGTGCCCTTTCGTAGGATGCCACGCATTCCGCGTCACGGCCCGCTAGTCTTCCAGCCAGAAATGTTGGGGAGGGTGTACGATATAAGGATGGAGAGGAGGTGCAGTATAGCCAGAAAAAACCAAAACTAATATTTTAGCGCCATAAATCATAAAATGAAATAGAAATGGTTGCAGCCACAATTCTTCCCAAGGCGCGGCAGAAACGAGGGAATGAAAAAAGCGTTAAGGTAAAGTACTTAAAATAAACAACTAGAAATGGAAAGGAAAGGCATAGGGCAAGGACTTTTGTACCTTAGGAGCATGATGGTGAAACATAAGCCAGCTGGAAAAGCTGCTTACATAGCGCCATGCTATAGAAATGTAACACAGTATTCAAATTATGAATGTAATTTAAATCTTTTAGTTGAACGTTATGATATATTGTTGGATTCCTTGGGTTATTTCAAAAATTTGGTTATACTGATATTATATATGAAATTAACTAATGATACTATTAATGAAATGGCATTCTGATTAAAATAATATGAAACCAAATGATGATGATGATCGGGCTTGATTGAGTGCCATTAGTTTTAATATGTGATTTCTGTAATTTAGACACAAATAACTTTTTACTACTCGACTACCATCTTGTGTATGCGGTTCTTCGCACCCTCCACCTAAATTTTCCACTATATTCAGTTCGATCAGATACTACATATAATGTTTCTTTCGTATTCATGCATTTTCAGTGGTAAGTCCATTTGCAAGCAGCTAATGGACTCCGATTATCCATTGCTGTGCATGTATTTGTAAAGGAAAAGTTGCTATTGGGAGTCCCACTTTCATTGTCATAAGTGCAGTTTACATTCAATCTAAACAGTCATCGGATGCGGCAACTGGAGTTCAATCGATTTCTATCTGCAATTGCATAAATCGTTGTGCCATGTGCACCGCAGCGATCTGCTGCCTGCTACTGTTTCAGCTGGAAGTGCGGCAAGTACAGAAGGGGCTTGTTTTGGGAGCTCGGTCCGGAGCGTAAGTATAAATTGTAACGGCCAGTGACCAAGCGGCATGAACTTTGGACCCGCTCGCTGGCCTCCCGGCTGCCCCGCCCCTACAGCAAACCTCCAGCCTCCTGTTGGTATTGCGCCCACCAGAAACTGACAGCGTTATTTACTGCTGCTAATTTCAGAGCATGAGCCGTAGCGCTGACCCGTACATGTGAGCTAAAGGCACGGAGTACGGAGCACGGAACACGGAACACGGAGCACGGACCAAGGATCGGGGAGAATGAGTTCACATGACCGAGATTTGCATATTTTGATGATACATAGCCGGGCTGTGATGCTGTGATGCTGTGCTGGGCAGCTGAGTAGGCTGGGAATATTGTTGCTTCCTTTGCACTCGGAAATTTATGCAAAGCCGTAACCAAAAATCGCGCCAAAATTCTAAACGCGGTTTTGTGTCTGCATATTTTAATTTCCTCTTTTGTGCCGCTGCCTGGTCGCATCCTGCAACTACTGCCGTTAACATCCGGCTTCCGTGTGACCTGTAGGCGGAGTCAAGCCCCAATCCATAGTCCGGCTCCGGCTGTCCAGAGGTCACCGGAGGGAATTGTCAAAAACACCTGGACAACAACGTTGCACTGTCTTGTCCAAGGTCTTTCCGTCCCATTCGCTGGCTAAAAGCTTTCCAGTTTTTGCAATTTGCTCGCCACTAATTTGCCTATCTAATTATACCCTGGAAAACAGTGTCATAATTTTATGCGTGTAATGCACATTACAAAACAGCTCCCAAAAATTTATTATATGAACATATACATACATACATCTACAGACAATTTGATGTGTTCCGTTCGTATTCATTTCTGACTATTTATGCTTCAATTTAAAACCATTTATTTATCTGTAGAATACGTATACATATGAGCCATATCATTTTTACTGTATATTTGCAGATATGTCAGAAGCTCTATTCTATTTTCTATATATTAGAAAAATAACATCAATACAACTTTTATGTATGAATCATTTTTATTTATGACCAGATTATTTAGTAGTTGGTGATATCTTAATCAAAACTAAACAAAAACACCTGTAGGCTCCATATTGAACGTATTTTTTATTCCAAGCTTTTTTCTATGATAGTTGAAGTATCTATGTCTATAGTACTCGTCTAATCTGTAAAGAGTGCATTAAAGCTTTACTTTCCGAATGGCTCCTAGTTGCATTGAACGATTTGATTTTGGTAGCTTTTTACGTACACATTTTTGAATACACAGACGCATATTCTTTTTGACCATGGTTTTTGCCAATGCTTTTCGACTATCGCTGAGGCAACGTTTGTAATCCGATTGCTCTGTGGCTAAAAGTATTTTTTTTGCGGCAGCGACGCGAATGGCAGACTGAGGCTTCATCGCCGGAACCAATCGCATTTGAATCAGCCGCTGTGGACGTTCTCTGATTGTCTATTTGAATAAAAGCGGCATCTGGCGCGGCGGCAAATTAAAATATAGTTTCGAAATCAATAAGCAAGTCGTATAACATATTGGCCAACGGGTTGCGCTCATTGCCAGCCAAATCAACAAGCCGCACTGAATGCCAAAAGTCGGCAAATCTGTTAAGGCCCTGCTGCTCCCCAGTGTCCTAACCCAATGACCATTCATAAGACCTTTGCTGCAAAAATGTTGTTAGTGCTCCTGTTTTTCCGGGCCTTGTTGTCGTGGGCCTATTAATAACGTCGCGTTTTGTGGCCTGAAGGCTGCCTGGATGCTGCCTGAATGCCGCCTGAATGCCGCCTGAATGCTGCGAAGAGGCAGCAGGATATCCGGCATTTATTTCGTTAAAGCAGCGTGCTTTTTATGTGTGTTTGGGGCTGGTGATAAGATGCGTCCAGCTGGTACTGTGGGTAGAGGGAAAACACACTTCCAACTCATGCCGGCAAATTCAAATGGGAAATGAAATAGATTTTTATCGCTTTAAGGCGGGCAAAACAGCTTAAACGTAATACTTACTGGGCCTGCTGGCCAACACGGAAATCCATTTTATCATCTTATTATATTAACATCTTTTTATTTTTTTTGTAGTCACAATGTCATTTGTCTAAAATAACCGCGAAATATAATAAAATTGCCTGTGACATTATGCTGAAGACCTAAGATCAGCTCTTAATTTTTACGACCGGTGAAATAACTGTTTATTTTTATTTCAATTATGATTTTTAGAGACGTAGGTACTTAATATTCTACACCTGTTTACATAACTACATTCCATTTGAGACAACTAATTAATATAACTTAAAGACATTTTCGGAGTATAAAATCATGCCACATTACCTTTTCCCTATACGAGTATAAAATTGAGCAAAATTAGAAGATATAACGCATGAGAATATATTTAAAAGATCAGTCCTTTTTAACGATAGCATAAAATTTAATCGAAAAAATCGTCATAGTAAATATACATCTGTTTATAATTGGAAATAGATCTCAAATTTTTGAGCAAATATCGATTTGAAAAGAAAAAAAATTAATTAACTATATCTTCGATTAATATATGAGAATGAATATTCTAGCACTGTTTTTTTCTGCTTTCTTTATATTTACATGATACCCTACATATATATGTAGTAATAGTAAATTCTAATTTTACAGGATGTATATCAAGCAAATTTAGATAGTAGCTTGTCGCATTGTTATAAGTTTGTTATCAAGACAATTATTTCGATACTTCTAAACTGGATGTGTCATGCCCTAAACCAATTCACTATAAACCTTATAATGAAATTCACTTAAGATGTCCTTCCTGATAATAAGCGGTAAATCAATTGACAGTATTAGAGGACGTATAACTGGGACACTTAAGAGAGCCTACGTCTGGGCGACACTTTAAATTCAGACACTTCCGCCTGGCTGGGCTCCCACATAACTTAATTTCCACTTGAGTAAATACTAGGACGAGACTGTGAGTAAACGTTGCTTCCCCCGCTCGGATGTCTGTTGGAAATCGCTTTAGAGGAAAGTCAATTAATAAACAGATTGAGTAAATGAAGTGGTATATCCCATACCGTTTTCTCTCTTATTTTCTTTCACCTCTCTCTCTCTCTCTCTCTCTCTCTCTATCTTTATTTTTCTTGCTCTGTCTCTCCAGTGTCATTAATTAAGTTGTGTGCAAAAGTTGGATTTTTGCCTTATGTGCTTATACTTTATAGTAAACATTTTCAAATAAGAGTGTGAGCGCCTGTCAAATAAAGCACAAGTACGACTTTAAGTACATTGGGCATATTTTAACGTTCATATAATAATATATAAAAGTGTCATTGAGGGGTTATTGCTTCATTCTAAAAAACACAACTCCTCGACATAAAGTGCCATAGATATGTAGCACTGTAGAATGTTCTTCACTTCGAAATGATTTTCTTATTGTAGCCATAAAATATAATAGTTTAGCTCTTTGGGATTTTCAGATGTGACGGAGGAAAAATTCGGTTTCTATTGCTGATTGTTATATTGCCACAAAATGTAATTTATCCATGAATTCTTTATAGCCGTCATGAACTATATTTGTTTTATAAGAAACCATACCATATTTTAAAGAGACTTATCTCTGAAATGTGAAAAAAACATCAAATAACTGAAATATTTGTTTAGTTTTTTCAAGTTTGGGAAACAAAAGTAATGTTGTTCAACTTGCCACATGAAGTGATGAGAAGTACGACAGACTTCGCTAAAGCTAATGCCCCATTTTTTATGTTCTGAACCCGTTGAAAATGGGTAAACAAGTTATATTTAGTTATAAGTATTGAACACGTAAATTCAGCTAATAGAGACACACATTGTTGAGGATACAGTAAAAAATAAAGAAAGATTAAAAAACACATTGTCGCTGTTTTTTTTATTTTGTATGTATTATATTATATATTGTTTCTATAATTGGTTGTTTCACGCATATACATTTTCACAAACCTTCTTGCATTTGCATTAAGGTTTACTGCACTATATGAATATTTCGCACAGAACAGGTAAAAGCAATTGTTTTATATTTTTTTTAAGAGTTACAACACTCTTTAAAATACAAATATTATTATTCTTTGTTTTTTTTTTTTCATATTTAGTGTTACATTTCTTGTATGTTTTTTCGTAACAGATTTTCGTAACTGATTTTCATATATTAATACTATATGTTTATGCTTAAAAACTTATAAAGTCAACTGCAACGATTGATTGAGATAAGAGCTTCACCTAGTATATCTATGTTTTTACATTCAAACTTAATACAGAAAGCAATCTTAAACAAAACAGAAGCTTCGATTACTTTAGCATTTCGTTATCGATTGAAAATAAAAATAAATGTGTGATTAAAATTGCAAAAGTCATAAAATTATGACAATTTTCAGCTTATAAAATTTAAAAAAAAAATGTCTATGAAACTTGTATTTAAAATTATTCTTGAAGATTTTGTTTCTTATCGCGATAAATGCATATATTGTAATAAATGTTGAAAGAAAACTATTAAAAATTTATCTACTGTGCTCCGAAAAGCGCGGCTTTAATTTGACCAAGTTTAATTTAATGTAATTCTCACGTACAAAACCTGCAACAATATTAAATAAATTAAAAACAGAACTGATACTTTACTGGGATATTTTATTGTAGAGATATGCAATAATTACACAGATATGTTAAAATAGACTATTTAAATGGTTTTAATGGGGATTTACTGTATTGCAATGATATATATTGTGGAGAAGAACGCATCGATTTTTGCCCAGATTTATAAAGGTTCGGATTCCCGTTACATGAAATTACTCTTTCGTAATCCCCACTCACATAGAAGGAAGTAACAGAAAGGGAAGACAGTGTCAGAGGAAGATCTGTAAATTACGGCTTGACGATATATAAGTAAGTATATCCTTGAAAGAATGCGCTAAATTCAACCATTAACTGTTAGTATGCACATATAATAATTCATATTGAATGAAGTATATAAAGTAACTAATGTGCAATATTGTCTTTACAAAAATATTAGAAATAAAGTAATTGGTAAACAAAATTGTTCAAAATAAAATTGTTGTCCAAATAAATAAATAGATATCCAATTCATTTTAAATTGTTCACTTATGTTGAACTACGCGCTATAATTTATTTATTGCACGCTTAAAAAATAAAAAATAAACTTGTTTTAAATATTGTAGAACATAAATGATGCCTTCTATTAAACAATTAAATCGTTTTCCCTGCTGACAAATTGCGCATCAACATTTTATTGCCAGTATTATTTATGGACTTAAATACACCTGCACATGAAATGTGGGCTAAATGAGCCACTATTCACGTGAAATTCACGGCCGCCAGACTCCGGATTGTGTTGGGGTTGTTTGCCCCGGCTCCGGGCTTTGCCCATGCGCTGTTTGCAACAAATATTTGATTTGACAATCAAGTGCAAATACAACAATTTGACACCTGACTGCGAATGCGAATGCGGCACCAGCAATCTCTCCTCTTTCGCCCCCCGCTTGCAGCGCGTGTCAGAAACACGCGGCTGATAATGACTGCCACCGAATTGGCGGCAAAGTATGAAATTCAAATACAGCCACAGACATAACGCGTTACAAAATAATAATTTGCAAAAGCAGCGACAACCGCCCAAACACCAGCGCTGACTGCGGCATCTGCCGCAACCGCAAGGCGCAGCCTCGCACACAGCACAATTTGTTGCATGCAGCTAACTCGGTTGAGCAACTAGGCGATACTCTCCGCACAGTTTTCATCGCTTCGAATCGCATACGGTGTCCCGTTACATAATCCTGTGAAGCTTTTTAAAATCGATGCCATACGAAGTCATTCATTGCAATACTTTCTATACCCTTTTCAACTTTAAAACAGGGTAAAATGCTTTGTCAACATGTGTGAAATAGGCAAAAAAGGACGGACACACCCCATAAAGAATATCTAATGCTTGGTAATTAAGTATTTATACCGTTGATTCGCTGGGACAATTTCCATATGTTCTTTAAAACTTTAAGTTTTGCATGTAGATTCTCTAAAGCGAGCGCAAATTCCAATAAATCATCAATAAATTTCATCTTCTTAAAGCCCTGAACCCATTTAAAACGGACAAACAGCGTGTAATGTTTTTGTGAAAATGTATGTAATAGACATTAAAGTATATATATTCATGATCAGCATCAATAGCCACCTAGATTGAGCCCTGTCCATCGGACTGTCGGTCGGTCTGCCCTTATGTATGAACTCGTCGATCTCCGAAACTACAAAAAGAACAGACTTGAAATTTTGTATTTAGATTCTCCTATAGCACGCGCATACCGACATTGTTTTCGATAACTCTTTTCATTTACTTATTATCGATAACACGTTTTTTTCCGAGCATATTTCAAATATCTTAATAGCTAGAGGTATCAATGTTACTATATATATTCAACTAAGAGAAACACATATTTTGCATACTTCAGATTTGGGATACCTCCCTCCTTGGCGCATATTGGTGCAAAACGCACTTCGAAACATATATACATACATATATATTTTAATGTAATTAAACAAAAAGCACAATTTTAGTAATTAGTGTGTGTATGTGAGCACGGGGTTTAGGGTATCCCTTAGTCGAGCACTCTCGACTAGCTTTTGTACTTGTTATTCTTTTATTTATTTTTATTTTTCGAATAAAAAAAAGGGGGTTATTTAATTTATATAACATTTTTATCTTCAAAACAGAAAAAAGGTTATTCAACAATTCATTTTCTATAGGACGTGAAGCAAGTTTGGCTTTTTCGTATATTCAAATAGTATATGAATATATTACACCGGATTCGAGAACAGAGAAGGTATTTTTTAGTTTTACTAGAACATGTTTGAATGCAAATAAAATTTGAAACGAAACGCAAAGAGGTAAGAAATTTAGTATAAATTGTTAAAAATAAAAATTAAGCTTGACGATAAATTAAAACAGTGTCCTACATGGATTTTTTGACAAGCCATCAAAGGAATGCTTATCGCTAATAAAATAGTTAATTTTTACTAGATCTGTCTCTAAATTGCAGGCAGCATAACAAATGTATGAAATGATAGTGTAAAAAAACTTTAATAACATACGATTTGTTAAATTAGGGAAGACATTTGATATTCATTTGTTTGCGTCCCTAAAGCATTTAGTTTGATGACTTAAAATGTTTCATGCATGATCTGTGATATGTTTAAATATATAAAATGTATCAAAGAACTTTAATATACTAATAAAAAGCAATCATCTATTGATTTCAAAATTTTAAATATGGATGTACTTTAAAGTGCTCCACTCTTTGTAAATATTAATGATTACAGAGTGTCCTCTAGTCGGGTAAGCGCGCACAAAATACTCCCACTTGTTAGTTGTGGTACAGTTTACGACAGCAACCTGTGCATCTGTCCATTTCCAGCTCCTACAGCATCAACATTTGCAATCAGTCGTTGGCCAATGTACAACAACAACAATAACACAGCAACAGCAGTAGCAGCAACAACAACAAAAACAACGACAGGAAGGACAACAACGTTGACGAGGACGACCGTCAACCACTAACACCGACAGAGTAGCAACCAAATGACCAATGAACCAGCCACAACTCACACACATGCACACACTCACGCACACACATGCACACACTCACGCACACGCACGCACACAGACACGTCGTGACTCATTCTGCATGCTGTCTGTGGGGAGCTTGTCGCTTGTTGTCCTTTTTGCTGCCGTCGCTGGTCAATGTTGATGCTGATAAGTAGCAAAACATGAGGTCGCCAGTAATTATGCGAGTGTTGCAAGTTAATTGCAATTGTGTGCAACTGACGGTAGCAAGATTAATTAAATTCATACATGCACGCGCACAACGCAACCAACAACCAGCAGCCAGCAACGTGCAATGTGCAACGTGCAACCTGCGTTGCTGCCACACTAGCTGAAGGACTCGTATGCACACATATAGATACCATCACTCAATGCCAGGCGAGTCAATCTGTTTATTTGTTTATGCAGTGCACCTACCCACTTCCACCACACACACACCCACACACACCCACTCACACACACTCACAGTTACACTCACACTCGTACACACGTGTTGTATGGCATTGTTTAAGTTTACTAATTTCATGCGTGGCAATGTTTTTCCATCAGCCATAAACTTGACCCACTCGCAGCCCCCGCTCTTGCTCGGGCCATGTTTTGAGAGTCGCGCATTTGTATTAGTTAAGTGATTTATTGTCGCAAAATTGTCATTAAAAATTAATGATGTTGCTGCTGTGCTTTGCATTTTATTGTAATATGATTTACATGCTGACCACGACAACGTTCGCATTGGGCGTGTCATGCCCATAAACACACCAAAGGCATTTTGACATTTAAGCCATGCAATTTATGAACTACACAAAGTGTGCTCTATTTAAGTCAATTGATATAATTTAATTAGTGTTTGGATTGTGTGCAGACATTGAAAGGGAGACGGAGCGGATGAGAGGGTGCCAGACAATTGGACAAAGGATTTTTGCACACTGGCGGAGAATTCAACTTCAAGCCGAAACTTGACACTTGACACAAAGAGCATTTCGGCAGGTGGCAGCTAACAAGCTTATAATTATATGTGTAAGTAAATTTACTTTTGCTATAGATTTGTATGTTTGCAATGCTCCGAAATATATGCAGTGTATATCTTCTATCGCCTATAGAAAACGCCATTAAGTAGTTAGGAAATTACCTTTAGATGTAGAAAAAATGCTCGAAAAACTAAAACGTGTTATCGATAACAAGCAAACGGAATGAGTTATAGATTTTTTAAAATAAAATCGATGTGCACGTGCAATAGGAGAACCTAGATGTAAAATTTCAGGCCTCTTGCTCTGGTAGTTGCTGAGATCAACGCGTTCATACAAATGGTCAGACAAACGATTAGAGCTCAATCATCGCCGCTGTTGATGCTGATATATAAACTTATCACAAACACATTGTTTACCCATTTTTTTATGAGTTCAGCGTATAAAAAATACTACGAATTGCTCTGATAATAAATACGGTTAATTATTATCCATTTAAGAAAACCAATTTTTGACTAAAATGGTTACCTTAGAGTCAGATATACCGGATATTAACATTTCCATTTCCGAATATTCGAAGCACTGTGCGGCGACCCAAATGTATTTTACATATTAGGCGCAAAAAAGCTGTTTTAAATATATATTTATTTTAGTCATAATTGGCAAATCCCTCGCTGCACTGGAATTCTGTTCACTAAAAGGCTTTGGCAAACCGTAACAAATATAAAAAATATAAAACAGTGTCAAAACCAAAAAAATAACGAGAATGAACGTTAAAGTCGGTTGTGCTATACTCTGTAAATGCAGTTTAACTTGTTCGCTAATACATTAAACTTAATTGTTTTATTAAAGAATATGATTTATGACGATTGTAGGCCTTTGAGCTGACAAACTCTATATAAATTTAACAAAATAAAATGTACAAAAAAAATCTTTGATGCACTTGCCCGGACAAACATTTCGACAATATACCCATGTTCACTTTGTCGATATGAAAATTTGCAGTCTCTGAAATTAATGCAAATATTTATACAAATTATTATGTGATATGGTGGCGCACACCCTTCATTTTCTACGTCCTATCCCGATAAATAAAAAAAAACTTGTTTTGGTTGTGGGGCTATTTTTCACAATATATCCCAAGCGATGCGTCGCTTATATGCAATAATTTCCCTTTTGGCTATAAAAGTTTATTATTTATGCTAGTGCAGGGCGATATTCGCGTTTCGTGTCGTGTAGCAAACACGACTGAGGGGGGGAACAAATATCGAATATGGAATATCGAGTGTGCTTAACAGTTGCTCTTTTATCATTTATTTAAAATCCATGTATTTGTCATACATTTTTCATAGTAAGCGTTTATCAACTTAAGCTTATGGCTAACTTAGACCGATATATGTATTAGATAATAAAATTACTCACTTTTAATGAATGGTTAAATAAGATTCGGTAGATCAGTATTGCCTATGATTGAAGAATCATAGAAGCGCATATGACAGAGCTCATCGAACAGATTAAAGAATTAATAATATAAAGATGTTAAATCGATTTCATGATGTTCGTCATTTCTTAGTATTAAAACACGACACGCGCCCATATCTAGTTGTACTATGCTATTTAAACGTGATTTAAAATAACCACAACAGATTTTGTGGTTTCATGTTGCATTTTATGTTCGATAAACGGGGCATCAGGATGCAAAGGAACAGAAGGCTTCAGCGTAGACGCGGAATGTATCAGTTCAATGATAAGCCAGAGGATGAGTTAAAGCTACTGTTGCTGCTGTGGTCAAAATAATTTTAAATCCGGGTTGCACGCATCTGCGGCATTGGCTGCAAAATGTTGACAATACGATTGTGTTCCATTAAATAAATAAAAATTGATCGAGAACGCTTACAGTGCGATATACACTCTAACATCTAACTTTAAGCAATTGTGTGTGGTTAATGACAGCCCTTAACTTCAAAGATTATCCAGTTCAATTTACAGGCATGGCAAATCACAAAGAATATATTTAATGGATAATTTTTAATAATTTCTCTATAAATTTCTGTGGTCAGTCAGTTTTTAGTTTTTTAGTGCGTTACAGAATTACAGTTAGACAGTTGTGTATGTTCCGAAAGGGTTAGGGATATATGTACATGATATAACATATTACTGAGACTCAATATTGATGGATGCCGAATTATTTTGAAATTATTTTAATATATATCAATATGTGTGCTTTGTGAGATAACTGAAACCCTGCGTTTAGTAAACGGAGAATTGAAGAAAGACCTGTTAGAACAAACTAAGGGATACACATATGTAATGAACAAAATAAAGTTTAAAATTGGGCAAAAATTATATTTTATTCAAGCTTGTTCATTTCGCAATACATTCACATCAAATATCCTTATATATCCAGACATCTAAGTTTTCATACTGAAGTATATATATTACAAAGGTTATATGGTCTTTCTTTGTAATACAAATAATTTCTTCAGAGGTTTGCTACCTTTGGCCTTTTCACTCTACTGGTGTAAAATGCTTACTTATATTCTGGTATACACTCTTTTAAAAGATTATTGTAATAAAGCATGGGATGTCTTAAAGTACACATGAATTAAACCGCTATTTAGTTTATCAATTACTATCTATACTTAAGAGAATCTTAGAAATTATACTTTAGCCAATTTCATATTGTTTAAAAGAAAATTAGTATCGTTCTAATAATATTGAAAAGCGATGCTCTTTCAATATATCTTCTAAATGATTCGGCACAAATCGTCGATTTACTAAGCAAATTCAAAATACAATTTTTTGATTTGACCGAAATATGATTGGCTCACCCTTTAAACAAATACTAAAATAATAGATATAATAGTATTTAAATATATGCCTATAGATTGCTCGAGAATCAGCTTGTCACATTCTGGTTGTGCATATCTGTGAAATCTGATTGTAAGAAAATATCCTGAAGAAGATATTCGGATATGCTGGTTACTTCTCTACATGCTTATACAAAAACCTACGCATACACATGCATGAAGAAGATAAATTCAGCGTTAAACTAATGCACGCACACTTTCAAACACACACACACATCCGAATGCACGCCGCTATCGACGAAAATTTGACAGCCGAATCGTCAGGGCCGAACGCACGCCTCTAGTCACGAAATTACGCTGCGCTGTCGCTGTGATGTTTGCAACAATGCGTGAAGCTATAACTTCTTTGCTTCTTATCCGATATTGATGAAACTTTTTGAATATGTTAATAGCACTGAAATGCCTATATCTTTCGAAGCGCAACTTTCCAAAATAAATTATAATTTTTTCCCCAATAATTCGGAAGCAGGAAAGTTATTCAAAATCCGAAGTATCTAAAATGTGTGCCTCCTTTAGCTAAATATGTATACATATGTTCTTAAGATGTTCAGGATATGCTCAAAACACTAAAGCTTGTAACGGTTACAAAGAAATGGAAAGAGTTATTGATTTTTAGAAACAAACTCGATATGCGCGTACTATAGTAGAACCTAGATACAAAATTTCAAGTCTCTTGGCCTTGTGGTTGCTAAAATCGACGCAGACAGACAGACAGACGGACGGATAGACAATAGACTTTGCTCAATCGACTCAGTAATATCAATAATATTTATAAAATAGATTTCAAGCCAAAATATTATACCCTGTTTACCCATTTACCCGCTTCATCAGCTCGTATCCAAATACAAGGTGTATTCTAGTCGTTCACTCCCGTTAGGTATCAATCAATACTTGATTGAAGTGCTTTGCAAGTGAAGCTCTACAAGAAATCATGAAATAGACATTCAATTTTGCAACAAATAATAAGCATATATGATTTATTTAGAACTTGGTAAGATTTTTATATTGACAGTTGTATGCTATGTAACTATGTTAAACACATTGAAAGGAACATGTAATATTTCGTAATCAAAGGAGCGAAGCCCGTCTCTATTGAATTGAAGGCTTGGACCAAATAGTGTAAATAAAAATGTTAAGCATATAGAAACTGTGAGGGGAAAGCCCGTTACTTTTATATGCACAGCTCGATAGGCTCTGAAATGAGGGGAGTAATCAAAACTTGATCAATATACTCTATACAAATTGTTATAAGTACGTATATATGTAAGTGTGTTTTAGATACATTTATATCTACGTTTTGTATATAGTATTTATAAATACAGTATATAGCACGGGTGGGTCTTGCATAATGCGTCTACTATATTAGTAACATTCACTAGCTGACATCTTCTTTTTTTTTTTTTGTCGTAATTAATTATATAATTTCTGATTATAAATAGTTATAGGTATTCAATTAATGCTAAAGTTTAATTTGTAACTATGTATTTGATCTTATTGTTGCGACAATCTCACTGTGCATCTTAAATCAATATATATTATATTATAATATTATACGTTTATGATTAATGTCCATTTATGTCGTTATCTTACTTATACATTACAAAAAAAAAAAACAAAAATATTTTAACAGGCGTCTTTAGGGTTGATCAAAAAAAAGATATTCACCTTAAATGCTTATTATGCTTATTTATGTTTCAGAGGGTTTCTCTTCATATGCATATGTCAATATGTACTTAGTATATATATGTATATATATGTATATACATATATACTCATATATATGTATGTATTTAATTGCCCTTTGGCTATGTGGTGCCGCTTAAATTGTTTTTCTTTCTCTTCCTGTCTCTATCTCGCTCTCTATCGCTTTTTATTATATAACTGTATATATATTTAGTGGAAGCTCCATTTGCAAGCCACGCGTTACTAACGTCTCACGCTTAGAACTGAACGTTATGGCATTGACTTCTAGTTTTGCTTCCAACTGGTAGCTGCATGTAAGTGGGATGAAACAAGAAACAAGTTTAGAAAGTCGATGCTATAGTCTTAGCATAAATAGTATTGTTTATCAATGTGATTGTCGAAACGGGGCTTTTAAGCTTATAAATGACGATATTACGCATAGAATAATTAAAATTAAATTAATTGTACTTACCTTTATAATAGACCTCACGGTACATGGTGGGGCATGCGGCCTTTGTCTTCGCCGTCTTGAAGTCAATATTTGTACGGATGGGCCGATGCAGCAGCGGCTGTGGAGGACGATAGTTATTTCCCAGGGGGGCCTTTGGATGGTCGGGACTACCCTGCATTAAGCGGCGCAGTGCGTGCAACTGAAATATAGAGTGGATAAGACCAAATGGAAACTGTTTGAGCAAGTGTTGATTGAAAAAAGTGAGACAGTATTCTATTTTACGACTTTCTGTTCTAGAAATGCAGACAAATAACTGCAGCTAGTAATTCTATTACTTTGTTGCTTGAAATGTGTAAAAACTTACGCTGCAAGACACAACATTTTCACATAAGTTCAAATTGGTTGAAAGTATAAAAAGAAAATGAAAGTTGCCACTAATATGTAAGGCTGCCCCGTTATTATTTGGAAACACTTTGGACTAAGACTTTAATCCAGAGGGCAATCTTTCCATGCTCAAACCCTATTTTGACCATAATTAAGAAGGGATATCAGATAAGAAGTAAGCTTGGAAAAAATGTACAGAGCACAAAAAACTACGTATTTACTTGAGGTACTTTACGCTCCTCCTCCTCTTTTTCATAGGTTCTAATAGGGTTATCAAGAGTTACATTATACCACTAACCATACAACATATAGAACAAATTTTTTAGCCAGCAAAAAAATGTTGGCAAAAATGGGCGAGGCTATTATTTTTTTGTATATTATCCAATATTAATGACATTTTTGGGATCCTATCGCAACTTTCTATCTTAAAAAATGAAAAATAATGTTCTTTCCCTAAAGATTCGGTGGAGGTATCCAAAATCCAAAGTAAGATAGAAAAGAATATGCGCTCAGTCGGACATGCAGACAGACGGACAAGGTTCAATCGGCTTGGCTGTTGAACCTGATCAGGAATATATATACTTTATGGGGCTCGCTAAAATTCCTATGAGATGTTACATATATTTTTACAAAAACCTTATACCCTGTATACCGATATTTATGGATTCAGTGTATACAATTAATTATTGTGTATAGCAAAATTAATTGAAAGGGTATTTAAGCGTTGGTACGAAACCAAGGATAAGTGACAAATCGAGCAAGCACACAGCAAGGATATCTCCCAGTCGAGCACACTTCACTGGAGTTTTCTTACATGTTTTAAATTCTAATTTAAAGATCGTATTTGTATTAGTGCTGCTTCCAATTTATCTGTCCTACTCTGTTGTATTGTCTCTCCTGTTCTATTTTGTATTTTTTCTCTCGTTCCTCATGTTTTCTGTCTCCCGCTCTATTTCTCTCTTTTTTACATTTGCCTCTTCAAATCTCTCTTTTTCTGTCTGTCTCTCTATCCACTCTACAAATTCTCTTCTCTCTATCCACGCTACATAAATTCTCTTCCTACACCCTCTATTCTTTTTTTCTCTCTCTCCAATCTCCATCTCCATTTCTCTCTTCTCACACACTCTATTGCAGGGCCACTCTAATTTGGTAAATTATATTTTCCTAGCGAGGTGCAGCCGCCTAGCCGGCGTTATTGGCATACATCACTAAATTACATCGTTGTTGCACTCTCCGGCCATGCCTCTGCCCGCGTTGCCAGATCAACATCGGCCGCTGTTTCATGGTGTTATTGCTGCTGTCGTCTGAGTGCTTCGGGGCTGCCACAAGTTGTAGCCATGGTCCCTTGGGTGCCATTTCGCTTGTTGAAGTTTTTATGAGTCTGACTCGCCGGCTGCCTAGTCCGTCTGCAAGTTCTGCTGCCCCCTCACCCTCTGCTATACGAGTGTATGCAGTCATGTGCCAGCGTATACCCACGGTCTTCTTTCCACCGCTTACTGTTTTTACACGCACGATGTCGGCCTCTGACTGCATTTCAGGCGCCCGCTCCTCCACCTGCACCACTTTCTCCGAAGCGTGCCTGATGGCCATGTATGTTGGCGTCTTTATTACCGCGCGGCACTTAATAAACATTTGCATTACATTTTGCATGCTGTCTTTCTGTTTGCTCACAGAAACGCAGGCAAAAGTGGCCATCACGTGCAGTTACAGTCGCTGTCCCTTAGCTGTTATTGTTCTTTTCGTTCCAAAGAATACTTTATTTGATACTTTAGTGAAATAAAACGGGCTTCACAAGAAGTGTAGCAATTCAGTGTTTATAAATCTGCCTAATTAGTGGCTATGGGAGTCGTAAAGAAACAATTACTAATGCCAAATTATAATTTGTTAGGCGAACCAAAGGCAACAAAAATAGTCTTCTTATGACTCAATATCTTAACTCACAGCTACTAAATGTCTAGTTCTACTAACCGTCAAGAATAAATTCTAAACATATTTCCAACGTGGATATTGAATAAATAGAGACAGTCATATAATATACAACAAAATACAGACAAAAGCTATCTTTCATTATACTCGGATCGAGTTTTTTCATTTGAGCCATAAATATTTATGAAAAAAAAAACAAAAAATTAATATTTTAGCCAGCTACAACGTAGGTTAACTTAATTTCGTCACTTGGTAACTTCCGCATCCTAAATTTCCTCTCTATGTGTGCGTGCGTTAGTTTAACACAGATTTCAATTTTGGCATGCATGTTAATGCGTTAATTCTTGTTTTCGTATTTAAACAAAATTTGATAAATGGATACCCTGCACGGGGTTCAGTTTATATCCTTGTCATGCAAACCCGACGACAGTTTTCCTACTTGTTCACTTTATTGCTTGTGTTATGCATAACTCGATCTGCTCTATCAATTGAATTTTGTTTTGGATAACATACAGATTTTACTCCGAGCATTGATATTGTTTTTGTGGGAATGCAACTGGCCTTAGTTTTGTACTTTTAACCTACCTGTTGTTTTGTAATATAGATTGGCTTATTAAGCACCACCCAAGTGACAGTCTCGTGGCAAGCCGGAGCAGTTGTCGAGCCATCGTAGGTCATGAAGTGGTCCGTATCGGGCATGAGTCCGCGGATAGAGAGACGCTTTACGAATACCTCATCGCCTCCATAACGTATACGCTCCAATTGGTCGGTCAGCATTCGCAGCTCGGGATTGGAAAGATCCCCCAGCTAACAAACAAGCAGTTAATACATAACCCCTCCACTCATGCACAAGCGTGTAAGGTGTGTCAATGCTTACCTGCAGCAAAATTGAGACTCCAACGATGCCCTGGGCCCGGTTCAAGGCATCTGAGAAATTTGCATATAGCTGTGAGTTATAACCGAATATTTGTATCTAGAATGAAGGGGAGAGAAGCAATATAAGGCTTATGTTGTTTATGCACATTTGTTATTCATGTGGAGTATAAGGATGTAATATTGTGTCTTAGGTTTCTAGATCTTCCTTGGTTGACCAATTTGCTTAATTTGAGCTCAACCACAGGCACCTGGTATACAATAATTGAAATCAAATAGGTTGTGTATGTTTCCTATTCAAACATGGATGCATTCATGCATTGCAGAAAGTTATTAAGCATAATATCATTTAATTCATTAAAAATGGATGTTCAGGGTAAAATGTGTTGGTTGGAATATGAATGTAACAGGCAGAAGAAGGCGTGGCCAATCCCATAATATATCCTCCTATAGCACACAGATATTAAGATTGCCTTCGATAACGGATAATTTTTACTGTTATCCTTAAATTTTAAATCAAATTATATCGATAAAAGAGGGAAGTACGTATAAATCCAAAAACTACTTCTGACTTAGGTTTTATTTTTACTACAACTGATCAAATCTACTTCAACAATGTGTATTGGTAAACAGCCTTAAAATAATGTCTATTCAAACAGCCTCGTTGAGCTTTTAATACTAAAAACTATATCAAATTTTGATTATAGTATAGCACATATTGTAATATTTAATAAGCATTAAAATTTTGTGAAAAAGTCCTATCCAGCGCGGCTTGAGTACAAGATATGTTCTGGTCAGGAACAAGATTATTGAAACAACAACGACTTGTTCCTGAGGGCGCAATATATATTTGAATAATTTTTAATAATATCTGAAATAGCAGAGGGCTGGTTTTGAGTTTTAGAAATTATCATTCAATGTTGAATATTTCTATCATTATTTAAATGTAAACTGTATTAAAATGAAAGTAAGTAAAGCCGACTTTTAATAGCTCGTTTATACTCTAAAGCAGTTTAATTCTAGCACCATACTCGCGTATATGTATATGCATACTGACAAGCTCCAAGTAATTAAACCAATACGCTCTTTACGCATACCAGTCTGAAAACAAATAAGGTACTGTATATGGCAATTTTCACTAAGAAGATACCTTGGACCGCAAACCTTAGTTGCAAGTGCTTTCACTTTATTTCATTCATAAGTACTTAACTTGCACACGTATACGCACAGGTGTATGCACAAGTATACGCACACGCTGGCGGGTGCATACACATGTTCAGTAGTCTCTGATGAAATCAAATCTTAGTAAGTATGATGAATATTATCAAATAGTTTTGATACTTTTAGAACCAGACTTTATATTCGTAAAGCGTAAAGCAAGATGACCTTTCCAAAATCTGAAATATATCATATCTTACAAAAGTGTACAAATTGTATCTAAAATTGTGTCTAAAATTTTGTACATTGAAGAACCATCTACAAACTAAATATAAAAGTACCCTAAAACAATGTAATAAATAAAAAATGTATTTCCTCATACCACCAAAAAAAAATTAAAATTTTATAATATTCGATTAGTTAGTTATTAAAAACCATTAATATCATTTGTAAGCTTTTCGAAAAAAAACTTAACAAGTGTAAAAAGGGAAGGTTGCAATTTTCCCTTATTTTCTTGGCAAAAGCTTCCCTTTATAAATATTGAGTTATATGCACTATAGCCTCTTTTAGCCATTTCTTGTTTATATAATTTAGTAGAAGGCAGGCAGCTATAAAACAAGAAAAAAAGGTATTACCGACGAATTAATACCCTAACAGAGAAACATTAGGAATTCTGATCTGAAGATTATAGATGCCATCTAAAATAGTTTTCTGACAATATGAACAGATTTTACCTACTTTTGCAAAAATTACCTCGTAATACAAGTACAAGTTATGCACATGAAGTTTGGGTTATATAATAAAAAAGGAAAAAAAAACAAAATTTCTTTTGTAAGAGAATATAATATTAAATATGATATACGCATATATATAACAATTAAAAAACTTGCAATCAACTTGCATTGTAAATTTTCAGAAGAACTTGTAATACCTTCGGCAAGGGTATAAATATTCATTTAAATATGAAAACTACATGCTGCAATTTTAATGTGTGCCCAGTAAGGCAAACAAAAATTAAATTAAATTAAAATTTCTAAAGCTGTTGAGTGTTGAGCTGCCACAAAGAAGCACATGCAAATAAAGGAGCCGAGGCACAAACCGTAAATGCAAATGAAATTTTGACGAGTAAATTGCAACACAAATTGTGTGAGTTTATAGCACAGACTACTCGAGTTATGCAACTGCTGGCAGTACGTTTTCAAATAAATTACTTATCCAAATCACATAAAGGCTACTCAACTCATAACAACACGTCGTCAGCTGGGCTATGGATTAAGAATTTTAAAGAGCTGACCGAAATTGAATGTTTCACTGATCAAATGTCACTTAAATTGAGAAAAGATTATTTTAAATTCTTGAGGTCTGATAGGCTGATTGTCTTAAGCCTGTCTCCAACTATAATGTAAAAGAGTTTATCTGATTGATGACTGATGACCAATACCTGGACTACTTTTTTTGTGTGGGGCGTAGGAACTCAAATATTCTGTCCGGAAGTTGGTCAAAAGAGGGGTAAAACTTGAGAGCTCTCTTACTAATATAAATGTGCTTGCAGAGCTTGACAACAAGAGTCAAGCATGAAACGAAGAGATTGGGCGAACAACAGTCAGGGGCTTTAAATATATATAGAATTTTTTTTTCATTTAGTAATTGGACATACCCCTGTAGTTTATGAAATGTGATTCGCATGGGAGAAGAAACCTTTTATCGTATAGATACATACTCTATAGGTTGATAAAAGCCACATTTTCTGCATGCCCTTAAATAGAATTCTTCATACAAGTATTCTTAACTTTAAATTTATACCCACTTTTAAATGAATAATTAAATATAAATTAAGGAAGCAAATTGGTTACAGGGTATACAAATTATGCAATATGCACCACAAAGTAAAATGTTGTACTTCCTATTCATTAAACAGCAAAGCGTGTGGCAGCAGCAACAACAAAACACGGAAAGCAGCAGCAAATACCAGCAAACAGCCGGACACAAGCTGAGTTCCAGCAAGCACCGGCCACAAGGCCTAGACTTCCCTGGCCCAGCCCCAGCCCCACCCTATCCCCTTCCCCCTACCCATCTAAGCCCAATTTGTTTGCCTGTTTGCTCAAAGAGAAGGCAATACCCAAAGCAAGCTCTTGGCATGCTGCTTGCTAGCGCAACACAGGCATAAGCACACAGCCAACACACACAGCGACACATACACACATACACACATACACACATACACACATACACACTACACACAAATTGACAAACAATCGGGCACGCAGACAGGGAGGAGAAAGGCAACTTAATCAGATCAATTACACATGTTTTTACTGCATGGATTGCAGGCTTGTCCTGGCCAAGCCAAAGCTAAGGCCAAAGCCATGGCCAAAAGCTCAGCGACCAGCGGTGCAGCCGACAGACAGCAGCCGACTTTGCTTTGCCTTAAAATACCGCTACTTTGGTCCAGCTTTAACAGTGGTTGGTAAGAAACTTTCAATTGATGTTAACTATTGGTCTAGTCTGGTTTAACTAATTATCACAGTAAGTTAGCCGTCTATAACTGTTAGCCACGATCCAAGTAATAATTGTAACTGTTCATTTCTTGAATGATTTAATGATTTAAGTGAACAGTAAATAACCTTCTTGGGTTGGGAATATGTACCCAAAACATAAGGGTTAAATAAATCATAATGGTTTTGTGCAAAGAAAATAAAATTTAAGTAACTCAGACTAATCTAAGACAATTTACTTTAACTTCTTTTGGATGTATGTATCGTGTCTGTCCCTACATTCATAATAATACACCGATCTCCAAAATTAAAAATTACATTACTGAGAATCAAACCCTGAAATTTGTATATACAACGAACTCTGTTTACTAGACAATTACTGTAAATAGAATAAATGAAATTCAAAAGAATATATAAATTTAAAAAAATCTTATTTAATAAATATTTTATAGAAATTGGCTTTAATTGGCTTGAATTATTGAGTCCAAAATAAACCCATTTGAAAACTTTTTGTATGTTCGGAATTCCAAACCATTTTATGTCTGACAATCCTATTTAACATGGCCTTGATTTGACCACATTTAAGAAAACAAGGAAATTAGTGATAAATTGTTACAAGAGTCTAATAAAAAATGTATCCCATTTATATTAGTCAGCTGAGCATTTGGCGTCCACTGTGTTAACTTTGGCTAAAAGTTTCGAATTGGTTTACTTGGCTTGTGTGTTGCCGTAACCGAGCACGCCGGAATCCTGTAACGGTCGTGGGCGGAACTAGGTCTAAAAACACGGCCTCATGTCAACACTTTGCCTTGCAACCATGAATCTATTGTTGCCATGAATGCCTATGGGTGTGCAAGTGGGAGGCTTGTCAGTCACTTCTCTAGACAAATGAAGCAAATTAGCTTCACAACGCACACAGAGGCCAACGTGGTTAGTGAGCAGCATCGGACTTGTCAGATGCTCGAGGACTTAGCCCATGGACTGTGGGACAGACAGACATCCTTTCATGTGTGTTCCGCCTGCCTCCTTGCTTGTTTGTTTGTGTGCGTGTATGTGTGTGTGTGTGTGTATGTATGTGTGTGTGTGTCGGCGTGCACGCAGATGCACATTTGGCCAGCACTTGCCGCTAATTATGCGCTGCAGTAACGGCCAAAAGGAGCCACAAGTGGAGCAAAAGAGCAAATGTCCCGTTTTGCTGGAGTTTTAAAAAGCGTTCATACGAAAAGATGAGTTGGAAGATCTGGCATTGCATTGCAGGCGTTTTTAATGGCTGCGACCCCTCGCATTTTATACCCTGAACCCATTGAGAATGTGTAAAAGGTTATTAAGTTCCTGTGCAAATATGTAAAGCATGTAAATTTTCCAGCATTCGCCTAGGCCAATTTCCATTGTTTTATTGTATTAAAGCTGCTAGGCAAATGAAAAACGGTTAATTACTTAATAAGTAGAACTTTACTTAAGGGTTAGACGGGTCAGCCACTGGTTATTTGCTTAAATTAAAGCCATCGCAAACCCAATTAAGGCCACGAAAATTTAAATCAAAAATCATTCTTAATTTGCTCGAAAAATCAATCTAAATTTCACAGCAACAACTCATTACCAGCAAATATTTGGCGGCGTTTGGTGTTTGAAGTGAATTGCACAGATACAGAAACAGATACAAATACAGATACAGATACAGATAGAGATAGAGATACATTTGTATAGTTAAGTACCTCATGGTTAGCGCGTAAATTAATGGTTAAACCGTAGGTCACGTCGGTCGTTTTGGGTTGCCAGCGCTGCCAGCGTTGCCACGTTGCGAACGGATGGAGCTGCAGATGGGTAGAGACCGCAGCCAGTGCCAACCGCTAAAAGGGGGATGGAAACGTGTACGAAGTTCATTTGGCAGTAAGGGTGAATACTACAGGAAAATAGGGTTACAGCAGTCCGGGTGTGTCAAGCGATTAGGTTTCAGCCACAAGACAAGTGCTAAATTACCACAACCAGCAAAAATGAAACAAATCAAACAGCAACAAAACCAACAAGGCTCCAAAAATAAGGAAGCTAACCGGGCTACACCCCCGACATGGCTCTCCAATGGCGACGGCCAACTAACTGAAATCAAAGACTGTTTGGCTCAAAATAAATACATCGAACTACATATTTCAAGGTGTATATCTCCTTTATTACTTTATTCAATATTTGGTATTAAACAAATGAATTAATATTTGTTTTTTTAGATGAATTTTCCCTTGCTTAAGTAAGATTTGTTTAATTTAATAGTAGAACTTGAATAAATTTTAGGCAAACAGTTCTACTACAAAGAATCTCTCTGCTGAGAATACTCGAAAAACACTCTGATATTTTTTAAGAAGAGCACTTCGTAAGACTGCGGGGTTTTTCATTGCGGCTGTTAATTTGTCTTTCCATACACAACAATTTGACTCATTTGGTCGCCAATCTGCTTTACTATGCGGCATGGTAATATGAATCACCATTGGCATTTACTAATTAGACGTATACGCTGCATATGCAGCAGCTTACAAATTGGCAACAGCTGCACATTATGGCCACAAGGAGTGGACGAGGCCAATGGAACAATGGGCCAAATACACATTGCGAACGAAAAAGGCAGGGAGACAATGACTAAGAGAAATTTGCTGCCATTTGTTGACATGCCGCCAGTGAATTCCCCGCCACAGTGGCAGCTATTATCTGTTATGGACTGGGCAGTAAAATCAATAATGATCATTTAACTCAGCGCAGGACGAAGGGAGTCAGCAGTACAAGAAAGGAGCAGCTGAAAGGACAATCAGTTCCAGCTGCCTGAGCACATTGCCAGAATGAATCTGCAAATGGCTCGACAAATTAGAAGGCCACGAACGCGTCTCAAGTGGCAATACGTTTAATCGTTAACCTTTTACTGTGTTTACACTTCTTCCGCCGTCTTCCAGCTTGACTTGGGGATTTACATATTTTTAATAAACTGACTGCAATTCAACTGAGTGAAGCAAGCCAATCCTGCAAGCATGTGTCTCTCGACCAGACACCAATATGTTTATTCTTGACCCAAGCAACTCGACACCCTAGTAGTGAAGAAAATAAGTCTCAACCTCCAGCCTCACTAAAGAGAAGACTTTCACATAAGCCCAGATAAGACGTGTCAGGTGTCAGAGATACATACATATGTGCCCTGCAGTATGATAAAAGTATTCATGTTTTTTAACTCGGCACATAATCTAAACGCTTTGTCTATACTATTGCAATTGGATTTCAAAAACAAAGCTTAAGCGCTTATGCATCTGCAAAAATCTGATAACTAAATAGACCAGTTCTCTAACCAGATATATAATGAAAAAGTTAATATACGAAAGATGGAATAATCTCGCAAATATTAATATATATACTCTAAAATGCAAAAGATTTGCTTGTGACCCAAGATTTTTATTAAATAGAGTCACGACCAAAAAAGGCAGTTAATACGGAAGAGGCTTTTCGGGCAATAATTCCTATAACGAAAATATGTAAGAAAACTCTAGTGCTCGACTAAGAGATACCCTGAACCGCTACAAACACACGCTTGTACGTTGCGAGGCCTTAATTTAATTAGATAATTAAATATCTGGAATATGTTTATTACAATAAACTGCGTATAAGTTTCGAAACTCAATTTTTTGTCTTCATAAGGCGTAAGCGGGGAGCTATCCAAAACCTAAACAGAGTCTAGAGTCCTAGCCGGGCACAATCCAACTACAGCATTTAAACACACAATTAAAATTCCAGATTTTAAATATCTAGATAAACAATAAAGTAAAACATTAGTACTCATACGAAGGACCAACAAACAGATGCTCAAACGATACTGTGAAAATTCCATTTGCAAACAAGTTAAAAAGTACAATTTAAGTGTTGACTTCCCCCTTAATAAAATAAATCGCTCGTTTATCTGTGTAAATATTTAAGCAAGCGATTAACAAGATACAACAAGGTCAACTCTGCAGCATTGGGCTGCACGGAAGGAACAGAGTGAAACAAGTGAAAGTGTTTTCGTATTCTTCCAATTTGAATACTGATCTCATTTCCCTATTATCATTACTTGAATACATGCATACATTGTAAATAGAACCAGTAAGAAAACTCTTGTGGAGTGTGTTCGACTAGGAATTTGCATATTCATTCTGTATTAAAGGAATGTTTTAAGATCTGTATTAAAGAAATCTGGGGATTTTATATTTTTAATATAAAGTATCCAAAATATGTTATTTTCTTTGATATAGTAAGTTTGATACTTCTAGATTTTAAGATGTAGTAGATATGCTCGAAAAAAAAATTGTGTTATCAATAGCAAGCAAACGGGAAGAGTTATCGATTATCGAAAGCAAACTTGATATGCGCGCGCTATAGGAGAATCTACATACTAAAATTCAAGTCTTTTTTAGTTCCTGAGATCGACGCGTTCATACATACTAACAGATGAACAGACAGTCAGACGGACAGCGCTGCCACGCCTCCTTCTGCCCCGCGCATTTGTGGAATATTGGGTCACTACCTTTATGTACTATTATACAATACAATATACTTATATAGTATTGAGAACAAAGGATTTATTGTGATTGATACTCATTGATATTACCATGAACAAACACTTAAAATTTGACTACCTTTCACTAAATCCGTAGACTTACCTCTGCCGGGAATGTGTAGCCGTCGACGCTGTGCTCGGACCCAAACTGATCGTTAAGTCCATAGTGTATGTGAATCTCATGGAATCGATAACGGTAGGAAAGAGGACCTCCAGATATATTCACCGGTGTCTGCATGCCGTCGTAATTGGCGACTGTATCGTTGCCTGCCGTGAATATAACACTGTGTCCAGTATTGCTTATAATGCCGCTTATCTATTGGAAGAAGATTGAATTGGGTTTAAGAATTAATTAATATGAATCAGCCTATGACTTTTTTGTGAATGATCCAATCTTAATGACATTTTTGCAATATGTTAATTTTACTAAAAAGCGTATATGTTTCGAATCGCATGTTTATATCCTTAAAATTTTAAAATAATGATTTTGCCTCAATTATTCGGAAACTGGGGGAGAGATCTAAGATCTGAGGTAACCAAAATGTATATCTCTTTTTGTTGAATATATATATAGTTTGATCCCTTTAGCTCTTAAGATCTACTCGAGATATGCTCGAAAACCTAAAACGTGCTACCGCTAACAAGCAAACGGAAAGAGAACATATATACAAAATTTCAAGCTTGTAACTCTTCTGCTTGCTTAGATCGACGCAATGAGACGGACTAACAGACTGACGGGCAGGACTAAATCGACAATAAGAGCAGTCATTAGTTTCTTAGATCACAGTTGGATACTTTAAATTACTATATACATATATGCTTGCTTACCCTGTGCTTATCGATATGCAATAAACGAAGATTTGGGTCGAATAGCAAACGCTGTGGCTCCAGATTCACCGGAGACTGTCGACGTCCTTTGTTACAGAGCGACCATTCCGGATTAATGAGACCCCAAAAGGCGGGACCTGTAAGCAAAAAGAAATACGTAAAGAATTAAAGCTTAGGTTAAGACATACATATATGACGATAAGTTGAACTTTGTATAGAAAAAGTTTCCGAAACATAAAAATAAAAATGTTCTAGTTAGCATGTCTAGAAGATGTTCTAAGTGTCCTGAACAGCTGCCATTTCCATTAAGATTCAATATTTCGTTATATATAAATATTTACACTTGCACACACACATATAAGTCACCTATGTGCATGCTTTTCCTTACTTATAAAATAGGCTTAGGCGTATCTGCCAGTTGAGCACTTCAACATCCACTTTTCCTTGTTAATCTTAAGCCACAAAATATTCACCAACTTTGTCTAAGCGGAATCTCATCATCCTCTCACGTTGCATGGAAACGCTTTGATGCATCGTCAACATGAATGCATGCCTGCTGCCACTTATGCTGCATATGCGAGTATCCAGAACGTGGGTTGGAAGCTGTGGCCAGATGGTTGCTATGGAATCGATGTCAGGCTGGGAACTACACGTTCTAGCGGTTATATCAGCAAGCGCAATCAAATCTTCAATCATAGATACACCACGTACACGCATTTAAGCGATTGTTGACCTCAGCGGCACAACATTAGCCGCCAAGCGGGACTCACAAGGAGTGACTGCATCTGAAGTCCATTAAATTGGGGCTACCTTAAGTCAATGGGGCAATTGCCTGGCGATTTTAGCAGCCATTAACAATATTAGTGACTGGGCCAGCGTCTCGCCGCCTTGAGCTATACATTCGCTGCCATTTACGTAGTACAAATAAGGTACTAGCAACCAGCCACTAATCTTCGTGAAATCAACGTATTTTTATTTTTATTTTTTTCTCTTTTTGAGACGGATTAATTGCGCCCAAAAAGCTTCACCAGCTTCCATTCCTAGTATCCTGCACAGCCCAGGAGCCAATTTCAGGCCCCAGTTCCGTGCCATTCCGACGACTCTCTGGAGCGGCAACGTCTGTTCTAGTTAGGAGCAACTGCACCTTCGTATGTACTGTGTGCAGTACTTATGCAAATTTATTCATGACAAAGAAACACAAAGTTCGCACGGTCGGAGACACGTGTTACAGCATCTGCAGCCCGGTGGCTGAGATGTGCCTATTTTAGTGATCCAAGACTTTTGGCTACATTGAGAGCTTTGATAACCATATCCCAAACATAGAATTCAGATTATAAAATTGGAAATCTGTGCAACTAAAACGTTGACCGTTATCTTTTATATTGATCCATAATTGTATTTCCTTACTTTTTTTTATAGAATGGGATTTATAATATCATTCATCACTCGATTTAACGATATTTTTGTTATCATTTATTTGAAGTCTTAAGTTATTTATATTTCACTAGGCCTTCACGCACTTGATTTAATTTTTGAGTTTTGTTCTCATTTTTTTTGTAATGCACCTCTTCATGATATTTTATTTAATAGTTTTTAATAATTTTTTATTTGCTGTTATATATAATAATTTTCTGTCTACCAAGAGTCAAAACAATGAATGAGATAATCTATTGTATAAATCTTTATTTTTGTAGCTGGACTAAATAAGTCAATCGTAAATTTCAAAGCGACGTTAAGGTCAGCTTAGAAGAAGCTGTTAATAACTCAACATATTGAGTATATTAGTATATTATATATTGCATTACATTTCTTAATTTTTAAGAAGCATTCCTGATAAAAGACTAGTTTCTATCAGTGTTCAAAACTTTTATCTAGTTTTTTTTTCAATATTTTTATTTGTTCGCTTTATTAGTATTCAATATAGTATTTAAAGACGGGTTACTTTAAGTACTACTCTTAATGCTTACTTTGACAATCCTTAAGACTTTTATAGCTGTTCAACTGGTTCTGTATTATACAATCTGTAAGTCCTACAGGGTATCTCCAGGTCGAACAGTCTAGACTAGAGATTTCTTACATATTTTTTAATGTAAGTATAGACGAGCAGTCAAGCTGCCCCCGCCAAGTCAGTCTGACAACTGAACACCGAATTGTATGGATGTTCCATTGCCAAGACTATTAAACTTGTTCTCTGATTCTTAACAATAATAATTCAATTTTATGCAATTTTTGCATACCTATTAGTGTAGTGAAAAATGTATATCAGTATTATTCTATCTGTGTACCCACAATTTAATTTTATTTCATCAAAGCAAAATAAACGTGACATAGAGTCATACTCAAGTCTAATAAAACAGCAACAAATCTACTTTACACTGTTTTTGTAATTTTTAATGCCTGTAGTAAAGAAATATCAATACAGTTGTATTTAAATATTTTGCCGATCGGACAAACTTTATTCTTATTTAATATGCTCGGTAACAAATCGAGAAGACGAGGAAAGTTCGACTTAATATTTATTTATTGGTTTATGCAGGATAGCAGATTATCCTTCCCGTTGAGTATTATCTACAGAGTATCATGTGGTCGGAGGCACTTGACTGCACCGCCTTTTCCTCTCCTTGCGTTTGGCAGTAAATCCAAAACCAAATTCAAAGCACTTGAACTTTTTATGCATTTGTCTTGCGCAAATGGCGTCGCTGTTGTCATTAATGAGATTAAGAGGACCCGTGGACTGGGCACTGGAAGGGGAAGCTGAAGAGCATTCAGCGGACGGGACAGGTATGCTTATCTGGCCTTTGCTTTCGCCTTGACTGGACTGACAAACGGGGAAGCCGTCTAGCTGTAATCTCTCACGACGCATTCACAGTGCCCGGTTGACTTGAGACACATTGAAATTTTTCTTAACCTTGAGGCAACTGGCTGGCAGGGATGCGAGTGCAGAACGTGGCTGGTGGCTGGAGTGGGTTATTGCAGCGCACTTCTATCAAGATACGGAGTCAAACAATGGACCAAGAAACGAGTAAAGTTGTTTATGGCCAGATTCTGTAAGCGTATTTCGTCTGCTTTCCATTAGACAGCTGCAAATCGTCTCCATTTTTGAAGCCCTCTCCTCCAGCCGTTTTTGTGATCCCGACTGTAAGGCTTGACTCTCTGGCCCACGTGTGCAGTTCCACTCGCTGGTGAAATCGTTTGACAACAAAAATTGCACAACTGGCAATGCGAGAGCAGTCACTGCGACAGGTGCCAGCGCGTCTTAATGCCAAAAGTATGCTACGTTATTTTACGCAAACATTGTTGCGAACGTCAGCTACATAAGACGACGGAGAATACCATCCAACTTTACATTTAGGGGTAGCTCAAGTGTTACTCGACCCCCAGTCGCAGCTGTGGAATGGGAAGCGCAAAAAGCGCGACCAGTATTGTTTACTATGTACCCACTGAAGTAGTAAAACGGCTTAAGTCGAGTGTTTGCTTTAATGTGTAAAAGGAAGAAGGACCAAATCTGACTTACATATATTTGATTTTCAACCTGCATCTATTCAGGGCCACGAAGTGCTGCCGACTTCGAATTGGATTAACAAAAATGGATGAAGGTCCATAAGGTACGTTCTTTAACTTGCATCAATTGATAAATACCGAATCAAAACTTTGGCTTTTAGAACACAAAATATTTAAACTGAATGAATATTTCTCGCTTCTCACAAGGGAAATTACTTTAAGCACTTATTTAACAATTCTTTAGTGAGGGCCATAACTTACCTGATATGCCATCGTAGGTCCACCATTCTTCCCAGCTGACGGCTTGGAGAACTGTAAAAAACAAACACATATAAATAAATTGTCAATTGCTTTTTAACCAATTTATGTTCTTAACTCCGACGGAGTCAAACAGAAATGAAAACGGGCTGAATGCACTTGCGGGACATCCAGTAGAGAGTGCACGACTAGCAGATACCATTTACCCAATTGCCAGCGCCGTACTATTTTGCTCGCTTGTATCCACATCCACTAACCTACAGAAACACACAAACACACACACACATATACATATATACCCTTTAGGCAGGGTAAGTAGCATATATATATATATATATATATATATATATATATATATATATATATATATAAGGGAAAGGGAAAGCACTGCCGATGCATAAAGTTCGCTGTTTGCCAAGTGCGTGCTTGTATGTTTTTGTGTTTATATCAAAGAAAATTCGAATGCCTGTAACGGTAGCTCAGCGTTGGGTGTAGGGTATCTCATAGTTAGGTACTTACGACTAGAGCACTCGAATGACTATTATTATTTTGTTATTTTTCATGAAACACGACGAATATCTGGGAACATCCCAGAAGATCTTTACTAGCAGTTTAATTGATAATTTTTTATCAATAATTCCGTGGTTCCATATTTATAATCTAATTTAACTTAATAAATACTTAGATTCTATCAACAATTTATATATATCTAACATTTTATGATTTTTTTTACAATACCAATATATTCGCAATATTCGTCACACAATTTTGTAGTATATTCATTCATATGGTTCAGTTAAATGATAGAAGTTACTAAAAGTTAAAAGGCAAAGTGTAAACTTTAAGACAGCCAAAGTATTTAATATGGCCTAAGTCCGCAAGAGTATTTAAACTTCAGCGTGTCAAAGAAAACTTGACTTTCTTGTTTTTTGCTTTTTGTAGGACTTAAGGCCGACTCTTTGCTCAACGTATGTGTAGTACGTCTTTTCAGGCTTACCCCTTAAACGGGGACCCAAATAAATGAAAAATCTGGAAATGATTTTGGCTTACTTGACTTTTAATTTCTATGCCCAGTAATTTCACTTCCGTCACTTGTTGGGTTCAGCATACATCGACAGGGTGTGCTCTCTGTGCGGCACCTGCTGCTGCCTTAGGCCCATAGCACTTTGTTATTTGATTACCAACAAAAAGCGGGTGAAAACCAACGCTTTGGCTTTTCCCAGACCCCTGTCAGGATTCACGAAAAAATTACGAAATGTTGAGTCATTAAGAAGTACTGCTCATTTCGTAACCCAAAGTGCTTCAAAGTGCACTGTAATTGAAAAGTGTAAAATGAGTATATAGGCATTGTCATTAACTTTGCCGTTTTCTAAAGTTGCATTTTTTTTCTTGTTCGGAAAATAAGAAGAAGAAAACATTTACTTTGTGGGTATGCACATGCCAAATAATAGCAATGCACGAGATTTCAGGGTATCAAATAATTCTTAATCTGTATAATTTAAACTGAATTCTAGACAATCCATAGATAGATCCATAACTATGTAGTCTTTATAATGGTAGAAACAAAGCTGAGTCGATGTATAAGGACGAACAACGTGGGGGTTATTGTGTTAAAAATACAACAACTATTATCGGTACAATGAGTTCCTCAGTTTTAAAAATAACAGAAAAGAAGTTTTTATCATTGTCGTATATGTATATAAATATTTATCTTGAAAGATTGAAGGTATGATATCTTACCTCAAAAAATTATTAATAGCTATTATCAGTGCAATGATATCCTCAGTTTTAAAGATAATCGATAAGAAGTCTTTATCATTGTCGTATATATAAATATATAACTTGAAAGATTAAAGGTGTGATATCTTACCTCAAAAAATTATCGGTTTTATTGAATGGATAGAATCAAATATATAGTTTTGGTTGCGTTCACTCGGGCAGTGCAACACACATATCGAATTGTGGGGTCAGTGATGTGCCCTTCCATGCGCAATACATTTCATATTAAGAATTATAACACTCGGTGCACAATAATAAAATCCAAATTCGCTGCAGCCCAGTTACAAACATCGTTTGAAGTCACGAAAAGGCAAGAGTTTAAAAGCTGTCGGTCTTTCAACAATAATAAAAGAATGACACGCGTGGCGAAAAGATTACGACCAAGATATACCCTGTACGGGGTGTTAAATTATTTATCATATAAAATATTGTATACATTTGTATGCCAAATATCAGTTGAATCGATGAATTTCTTATATATCTATAATATCTAAGAGCGGACCAAAACTTATTCATTGGAAAAACGCTTGAATAAGGCCAAAACTAGGCTCACTCAAATGCATAACCTTTTACACCAGTTTTTCGCTACAGGGTATACAAACATTGTTGCAAAGTCATGGGTAATGATGGATATTAATGGATTTCAAAATGTTCTCGTCATTGCAACGGCAAGTGTTAGGGCTCTTGACCTCACCGACAAATTGTTGCTCCATGCATCAAAACATGTTCGACTTTCTGCAGGGCCGCATGTCGGGACCTTTAGTGAGTATTTTGCCCAATGCTTTATGTTTAATTTCAGCTTAATGTTATTGTGAAAATGCATCGCGTTTTTTCTATTTTCAATTTCAGTTTCATTTAATTTTTCATCCTGTTTCCGGCTCCCAGTCCTGGCCTGCATTTTCACCCCATTTTCCACCTTCCGGCACCTTTTAAAGGGTGATGTGTTCTTTTCGCATTAAATGGTTGTTTTTATACCCTGAACCCATTAAAAATGGGTAAACAGAGTATCATGTTTTTGTGAAAATGTATGTAACAGGCAGAAGGAGGCGTGGCAAACCCACATATATTCTTGATCAGAATCAACAGCGTAGGTAGAATTGAAATTTTGTATGTAGGCTCTTCACTTCGTTTTTTGATAATCGACAGCTCTTTCCGTTTGTTATCGATAACACGTTTTAGTTTTTCAAGCTATCATCAAACTACCTTTATATATATTCAGCTGAAGGAGACATATATTTTAGATACTTCGGACTTTGGATACCCGTTTCAAACATATTGAGGATAAACTTTCATTCATTTTCGAAGATATTTACGTATACTAAAAGAGGAATTAAGATCGGAAAATATACAAAATTCTATTTCTTGTTCTTATTCTTGTGTGTATATATAGAGAAGTAAGCAAGAGTTACTAAATAGTAGCACCGAACGAAGTTCAGGGTATTTTCTAGTCGAGCACACTCGAGTAGAATTTTCTTACTTCGTTTTTTTTTCATATGTGTGTGTGTATGTGTGTGTTCGGCTGTTGCCAACTTCAACATCTGCTTTTTTATTTCCTTCACATTGCATGGAAAAAGTTTTTGAATTTGGGTGTGTGCCATTTGAAAGGGATGTGCGAGCATTTGTGCAACAATCGTATTTAGTTTTCTGTTGAATATTTGAAGACCAACATCAATTAATGGCCACACCCTGGTACAAAAAATGTATTTATAAATATTGCATCTACAATGCAACAACAACTTTTGTATGTAATGAACACACATAAATACAGCTCTTATGTGCAATACGTTAGATACAAGTTTCGTAATATAGAGTAGGCTTCATGCGTAAGTTTTTCTTTCAAAATATATCCTTCTGCCTAGTGAAAGTTCCATTCCATAAGAAGTCTATTTCATTCACTTCTTAAATTTTTTGAGTTATGTTAAACTAGTGGCTAGCTATTTAAAATCTTTAATGTAGACTTCAAAAAATTGTCAGCACTTTAATAGTTCAAATTAGTATGTTAAAATAATAAATTAGTAAATTTTAAATGTACGAAATGAACAAGTCTTAGGGAGAATATAACAAAAAGATTCTATTCCATTTTACAAATGAATATTACAATGTCAGCAGCTGAGTTTTAGCGAACTTCTTTATTGGGTTCGCTGTCAACCACAATCAAGTTTGCATAATTGTATAAATGTAATCCAAATATCAGCTCAGATTTATAAATATATAATATGCATGTAAATAACTTAAATGTATTACAAACACTGCTTACGCCATAATATTTCTATCATAAATATTTGTTTTTATATTCTGAAGCCATTAAAAACGGATAATAGAGTATATGGGAAAATACATATAACAGGCAGAGGAGCAAAAAGAATATATAGAATCCTGATCAACATCAACATCCGATTTGAGCTCGAGTTCGATATGTTGCTTTTAGTATATTACGCGCAGATTTAATTTGTTTCAAAAAATGTATAGCTTTATCCGTTGTTTGTTATCGATAACATATTTTAGTTACTCGAGCATATCTCGTATCTTTATCAACTGGAAGATACAGACACTTTAATGCCACTCATTTATCCTACATATTTCATTAAGCAACACCGCTTTATTAAGTAAGCTATAAAGCTATATAAATGTATTATTATTTAATATGCATTTTAAATATATTTTTTGAGTGATGGAAGAGTTGTAAAAAGAAATTTTATATCTGGATTAAAGGACAGAGTTGGAATAAACTTCAATTTCAATATGTAGTGTAACTAAACAATATATATATTCTTGTTGAAATCGACGATATTATTTAACGCGGCACATTATGCGCGGAACACAATCCAGATATTTCCGACTGTATATGCTGATGTTTTATTTATTTAAACAATTGATTCAGGATATGCAAAAAGAAACTAATTTATGATGAGATTATCTTTATTGCCCTAAAATCAATTTACTAAGTGATTTTAACCATGCCTTGGCATATTACACTATAGGGTATTACCATTTTAATATGAACTAACTAACCTATAGGTAAGGAATTTTTAGGATACAAATACCGCTGATAACATAGATTCGGAATTTATGAGTGTGAGAGAATATATATTTCTATTGAAGATTCCTCTTTTTATTCGCAACAATTCTTTGTGCATGATTATTATATCCATTCATTTAATGGAAACAGGACACAATAAAAGGAGGCAAAGACAATTGAGCGCCAATAAAGTGTCACCATTAATTTCCGGCCTCTGTTAACAAGAGGACTATGTGCTCGAGTTCTCCGCCCGAAATGGAAGAGGGAATTGAAATTGAGAGCCATTAGAAGGGTGCCAATGGCCAGTAGGAAGAGATCAGGACACTTTGCACGCTGCCCTATATCAATAATAGGCCAAAACAATTAACGGCAAGTTACTCAGTTTATTAGCTTTTAACTCTTACTCATTGGCGGAACAGGAATTAGCAGGAGCTATCAGGGAATTCCGAGCAGACGCTGCCGTAGACAAAAAGTTGTCACGAGCAATACGTAACTGGAACGCTATTAT